>LR999966.1:37346724-37378727 GCA_905220375.1 Tachina fera | reverse complement strand
CCACAGGGGAGCATACTGGGGCCAGTTTTGTATTTAATTTATACTTGTGATATGCCTTTGAGCAGCAATATCCATACATCTACGTTTGCCGATGATACAGCCTGCCTAAGTATGCACGAAAATCCTCATGAGGCTTCCCGATATCTACAAGAACATATTACACAACTGGAACTATGGTTAAAATTATGGACAATTAAGGTAAACGAGCAAAAGTGTGTTCAGGTAACATTTACCCTGCGAAGAGATACTTGTTCCCAAATTCGAATCAACAATCAAGTTGTTCCTCAGCATTCACATGTAAAATACCTTGGTATACACCTTGATCGACGACTTACATGGAAACACCATATTGACAAACTCAACACTCAGCCTAGACTGTAAACTTTCATTATACAAGTCGCTCTTGAAGCCAATATGGTGCTACGGAATTCAGTTATGGGGCACTGCTTCAGCTTCTAACGTCGAAAGAATCCAACGAAGGCAAAACAAAATTTTACGTTTGATAACATCGGCTCCATGGTACATAAAAAACTCAAATATACATCGTGATTTGAATATGCCACTAGTGATTGAAGAAATAGCAAAATACGCAGGCAAATATTTAACAAAACTCGAGTCACATCCTAATCCGCTTGCTCGTAACATCTTGAATTTTACTGGCCACATTCGCTTGAAAAAGAAGGACACAAGGGCTCTTTTACTCAACACTCCAGATGGGATTGCTTGAAAATATTTTTTTTTTTTGATTATCACTACTTATGTATTATTTATATCTATTACTAAGTTTATGTCCGACAGTGGTCGGGCCTAATACTTATATTTTAGATTTGAATACTTATTGTTAGTTCATAATTGAAGATACAATAAATAAATAAATGTATTAAAAAAAAAAAAAAAAAAAAGTTTTTTAATTTTCGCGATTTTGGGAATTTTTTGCATTCCTTAAAGTTTTATTGATTTTAATCAATATTATGGTTTGTTTAAAATTTTGCAACGTTTCGCGATTTTTTTGTAAAGTTTGAAATAAAAGCGGTTTTTAGCTTCCTAACAGTTCTGAAGATTTTTAAACATTAATAAACTCTGTTGTCATCCACTGTTAGTAACATTTTGCGAATTTTCGTCATTTCCGCGCATTTTTTTGCATTACTAATGGTTTTGGCGATCCCTAATAATGGATATTTTTTTAAATTTTGCTAATTTCCGCAAATTATCGTGGTTTTTGCTTTATAAAAGTATAATTAGTTTTGTAATTAGCATGAAAATTTTGTTACTTTATTTTTTAGCTTGCAATAAAAAATTTTTCTAACCAATAATTTTTAGTTACATATATTGCTTATTGTTAGCAAAGTTTTTGTTTTGTAGCCCTCAAAAATAGAAATAAGTTTAATTCGACTACGATGACAGAACCCAGCAAAAAAAGAAACTCCAAAAAAGTCATGAAAATGTAGAGTTTGCGATCTGGAAGTAGTGAAAATTTCGACCGGATCTAATGATTCTTACATAGGGTTGTTTCTCTTTTTCTATGCCTGGTCACTGAATTGGAAGCGATTTTAAGAATAATTCCCTTTTTTTTGTTCTATGATAATATTTTCATCTAGGAAAAATTGTAAATAGTTACTTCTTTTAACAATTCGTTTCTTTTTACACGAATTTAAACCCGAAACAGTGTTTTCATGTAAATTTAAGCAAATAACTTTTAAATTTTAGACTAAAGTTAGTTCATAAATTTCTTTAAAAAAAATAATTTTTTTTTAAATTTTGGTGAGTATTTTCTAACACTATGGATGAGTTACAAGGTTTTGTATGACTAAAATAAGCTTCTATATGGTTTTTAGCTCGCTCTCGGCAAATTTAAAGTATCGATTTTTTGGAAGCAATGAAAATCTAGTTCCACTAGAATGACTTCCAATTTTTTTCACTGGGAATGAGCATAGACAACAACCTGCCGCCCTCTTACCTTGCTGTCTTCAAAAGAATCATTTTCATATAAACATGTATTCTATCCTTTACACTTTGTAGCCGGTAGCTTGCTGCATTGAATAGGTTCAATGCAATATTTATTACCTCCTTTAATATTGGCATACTTAATTTTTAAATATCTTCTCATGTTTCCTGGAACTATAAAAATTATATCTGCAGAGTTCAATAATCAAATTAACATAGAACACACTTTAAGGAATTTTCATTTGTCACGTTTGTAAGGAAAAGTCAGAAGAGAATTAATATAGTATATATAAAAGTAGTGATTGCAACAGTAAGAAAACTACATTAACCTTCCTATTCCAGCGCTAATTTTTATAACACATATAAACGCGCATGGTCTCACAAACCAGTGTTTGAACTAGATGATGTAACGAGGTTTTTTGCCGGGTACACTCAGCCTGAAAATGCCAAAGTCGTTTACGAGAAATAACACGTCTTTTGTCCTTAATTATTATTATTCTTTATTTATAATTATTAAGTTTAGTTTTCCTCTTAAACATAGTTCATTTAATTGTAATTCCCTAGCGTTGTACCACTGCTTCCTCTATAGTCTCTCAGCTTCCCGGATTAACTCTTGACTTGGCTTCCAGCGAGTTATCTTCTATGCATCGGTAGTCAACTTCCTCTCACTATTGATATCCCATGTATCGCCTTATTGGGGCGGTTGAAAACCTTGTGAATATTTTTACTTATCTTTCCGCACGGCTCCTGTGTTGTTTTGCGACTAGGCAATCGCTAACAACGTTTCATTAATTTCTATTTTTCGGTGCTTTCCTGTATTGTGTCACGACTAGGAAATCGCTAACAATATTTATTAATTATTACTTATCGATGTTCTACTGTATTGTGTCGCGATTAGGAAATATCTAACAATATTTATTAATAGCTGCTTATTGGTGTTCTACTGTATTGTGTCGCGACTAGGAAATCTCTAACAATATTTATTACTATTTAAGAAATTTATTATTCGACATATTGTCATAATTATATTTTAATTTAAAATTTATTTGCTGGTGGTTCAGCTTGGTTAATATGCATTTCATTGTTGCTGTAACAAATCATCAGTAGACTTCAACCACATATTTTGAATAGTCACAAACCTCTTATCTTATGCAAACACTCGAGAACTATTTGAGAATTCACAAATAATAATATTTTTGAAAATCACAAAATAAAAATAAGAATAGTAAACAAAAGAAGGCATATAGACGCCATAAAAGAATATAATAACAAATACTGTGAAGTTGAAGAGAGAGGAAAGCATTACAAATTTAAGGCTACATAAATGGAAAAATTTGCTCAGAAGTGATAAATTTTGGATTGAAGTTCATAATTACAGAAATTTAGGTAAAATTTCATTTCTAAAATTAAATTTACATTTTTAAAATTAAATTGTTGCTTTTTTGCCATTAACATTATTATATTCTAATACTCAGGTGAAAAGAAGTTTTAGTGCTATGAGTTGTTTTAAAATTATAGCTAGAGCACTCGATAAGGACCAAAATTTCAAATTCCACTTAAATTTTGATGTTTCGAATATACGGGATGATTTAATTTATTACATATATAAAAAATTAAATTTGAAATTGAAATCTTTATCCTGTACATTAATAACAACAATCATACTTATTGCATTAAGTGCAGTGTCCCACAAAATAAAATATGGTTGTATTGGTTAGAAAAATCAGAGTAAAATAAAGTTGCACTTGAAGAAAAGTTTTGTAATATAAAATACATACTGTGCTTATTAATTGTTTGAATATTTTTTGTAAATAAATAAATAAAAACTTAAATAAAAATTAAAAACTCTAATACTACATTCAACAATGTAGTGCATAAATTCCAAACTAAATTTATTCACAGCGGTGTGAAAGCTATTAAAATGCCTTTTTAAGCTATGTATGTATATTCTCTATTATTTTCAAATTTTTCATAACATTAAATGAATTGCATATTGCCAAAAGCATTTTTGGCACGAAATATTTATAAGCTTCCATAAGTATCTTTTGTTGTACAAATTAATTGAATTTAATGTCGTTCGGTGTGGTTAAAAAACTAAACAAAAAACAAAGAAAAATTTCGCAACTTCATTCGTCGCGTACTCAGTGACGACTAAATGAAAGAGCATAAGAGTTTTGTTCCAAGTTTTTGTTTTAAAATAAAACTAAAACGAATTTTATTTTAAATTTTAATTTATTTAAATTTTATACATATATGTTTATTTTGGCTTAAGTACATATTTATAAATTTATTATGTATAAGTATTTTATAATCTTTGTTATATTTATTTGGCCACTTTAAATTTACTTTTTTTGAAACGACCGTCTTCAATACCAAATTAATAATGATCGATTTCTTACAAAACAAGTATGTAGGCATGCAAATAAATATGCATGTACATATGCATATAAGTATGTAACTAATTTGTGTAATAAAGCAACAAAAGAAATTGGGCATGCAGAATAAAAGTATTCACCTAGTAACAATTATAATTACTTATCGTATGTACGCGGCATGCATACGTACGTAAGTATATAAGTATGTACAATGTACATACATATGTAAGTATGTACATACATATGTACGTAAGTATGTAAGTGAACATGCGAGTTCGATTATTATTTCGACTAACAGTAATAATGAAATACGTACAAAGAAATATAAGTAAAACAAAACAAGATCGTGCATGCAGAATTATGTGTTTGTAATGCAAAGACATGATTGTGCATGCTCGATCATGATTTTGTAACGTAGTAACAAAAGTACAACAAACATACAATACAAGTATGTATGTAAATGACTTGGATTTCATAATACTGGTAGGTATACACATATATAATTATGTATGCGCATTGTATTACTTATTACACAAATAAGTTGTATTAGGGGTATTCATATACATACATTTGTATGTTCATCTATCTACATATACGTTCATACATATATACATGCATACATACATACATACATATAACTCCCCCATCGTTGGATTGACGCTCCGCGGAAATTTTAGTTTATATTATATAATTTTTCTTTTGTAAATTTAAAATGACTTTTTATGTATGTTTTGCATTCCTAAGTGTATATGTGAATATTACTTATTATATTATTAACCTATGTACATACATACGTACTTATACATATACATTTTTGGTAAAGAAACAAAGTTACTTATTGTATACATACACATACATACAACACATACATACATATACTACACCCAAACTATTTTATGCTTAAAAAAAATACGAAACATTTTTCACGAAATTTTTTTTTTATTTTACCTATGAAATATTTTGAATGAACGTATATATGTCTTTATATAAGTAAATCCATAGGTATGTATGTATTTTGAAATTTATATGGAACGACGTTTTCGAAGTTATAATAATAGAATTTTTATTGAATACAAAATGCTTTACAATTGTTATTTATTTATTTCATTTTTATTTAGAGAAAGAATATTTTTTTTTTATGTTAAAACCTCCCTACTTCAATTTTTTTTTCTGAATTTATAAGGAATAACATTGGTATTTCTTGTTGCTATTAATATTTCTATTAAAAAAATTCTCTTAAATTAGGTATTCAACTTAAATTGATTATTATAATAATTATTAGACATTTTATTTATAGCCTTATGCATTTTAATATAAATACTCTAAATGTAATTGTAAATTAATTTTATGTTTTCTTTTTCCTTTTAACATGCGATTTGTAATATTTATGCCCAGTTTGGGTTATAACATGGTCATTATCTAGTTGATCAACATGTATTTTCCTAAACCTAGCATGGTTTTTTCCGCCTCTATCACTTTTTAGATAAACGTCTCCCGTTTGAACCAAACAATCTTCACGGCTACTATTTAACTTAGATATTGAGTTTTCCTTACATTTAGTTATTCTATCCTTTATTTTTGGATAATCTTCCTCCTTTATTAGGCCATTTAAAAAATCATTAGGCTTATATCCTATGGTCGAATGGATGGTATTGTTATAGAACATAATCACTTTGTAGATTTTTTCTTCTACGCTATCAATTTCTCTATCAGGGTCGTGTCTAAGTAAACGGATGTGTTCGTTCATGGTATTATGGAGACGTTCCACATCAGCATTTGAGGTGTGATTATTATTAGATATAAAATGAATTTCTATGTTTCTTTCCCGCAAAAATTCTATAAGTGGAAGCGCTTTAAACCCCAACTCGTTGTCGGTTACGATTTTTTGAATATTTCCAACAATACTTAGATACTGAGTGAGGGCTTTTTTAAATTCCACCCAAGATCTATTTTGAATTTTTATTGCCTGAGCAAATTTGGAAAACTTATCAATTATAGTCAAGAATAGTGTTTTTTGTAAACTATAAAAAACGTCAATATGAACAATTTGTCCAGGTCTGTCAGGTGTTTCAGTAACCATGTACTTTTGCTTGATGGGCTTTCGATCGTATTTTTCTGTATCACAAATGTGGCAATTATTAATATACTGTCGAATTCTAATTTTCAGTCTTGGATGATATATCTTTCTTTTTAGCTGTTCAAAGTTTTCGTTAATACCCCTGTGGTTATTCCTGTAGTGTTCGCTTTGAATGTGTTCGTAAAGATCATTTTCGTCGACGACATCTTGAAGAAAAATTTTGCATCTGACAATTTTAAGGTGAGGATTTCCTGAAAAGTATCTAGTAAAGTTTTCCTCAAAAATTTCATACAACGAACTGTCAGAAATATATATAGCATTAATTCTGGTAGGGTGAAAATAATTTTTTATTATTGTTATCATATCGCTTTCATTGGAACTATTTGCAGATATAATTTTTCTAGAGTTATTAAAAACTGAATTATTTACAACTTTTAACGCAGTATTGTTCGATTTTTCTATAATAAATTGGTTTTTTTAAGAATTTATAGGGGACTCACTCGTTACTATCGCATTAACTTGTGTTTGTTGAATTACATTTATCTGGGGCTCTATACGGGACAATGCATCGGCATTTCCATGATTTATTCCTCGCTTATAAACAATTTCATAGTCGAATTCTTTAAGTTTCAACCTCCATCTTATTAACTTAGAATTCGGCTCCTTAATAGATACCAGCCATTGCAATGGTTGATGGTCTGTTTTGATGACAAATATTCTACCAAAAAGATATGGTCGAAAGTACGATACGGCCCACACTACCGCAAGCAATTCTTTTTCTACCGTGCTATAATTAATTTCGTGTTGATTTAGCGTTCTGCTTGCGTAGCAAATGGGGTGATCATCTTGCGATAAGACGGCACCCAGTGCAAAATTGCTTGCATCCGTATTCACAACAAATTTCTTATCAAAATCAGGATATACTAGTATTGGATCGCTGACTAAAAGTGTTTTTAACGTTCGAAAACTTTCATTATATTCTGGATCATTAATATTGACTTTAGCATCTTTCTTGAGGTATCGTGTCAAGGGTCTTGCTATTTTAGCATAATAATTTATAAATTTGCGGTAATATCCGCTAAGTCCTAAAAACTGTTTTATCTGTTTTTGTGTACTTGGTAGAGGATAATTAAGTACACATTCGACTTTTTTTGGATTAGGTTTTATGCCATTTCGAGTAACAATATGACCTAAAAACTCTGTTTCTCTCTTAAAAAATTCACACTTATCTATTTGCATTTTTAAATTTGCATTTTTAAGCCTATGAAATACTTTCTGTAGTGCGATAACGTGTTCCTGAAGTGACGTAGAGTAGACTATGATATCGTCCAAATACACTAAGCAAACTTTATTGACTAGATCACCTAAGATGTTGTTCATTAGCCTTTGGAAAGTAGCTGGTGCCGTTTTGAGTCCGAAAGGCATTCTAAGAAATTCATAATGGCCTCCTTCAACAGAAAATGCGGTTTTATGAACATCCCTTTCATCGATTTCTACTTGATGAAATCCTTTGGCGAGGTCAAAAGTGGTAAAATACATACATCTCCCAAGCTTATCTAAAATTTCCTCTATGTTAGGGATAGGGAAACGATCATCTATAGTATTTTCGTTAAGCTTCCTATAATGTATTACTAACCGCCATTTTTTCAGGCCGCTTGCGTCATCCTTTTTAGGGACAATCCATATAGGAGCAGAGTATGGGGATTTCGAGGGCCTAATAATTCCAGATTGTAGCATTTCCTGAATTTGTCTATTTACTTCCTCTTTATGTATGTAAGGATACCTATAAGTTTTTGAAAACACTGGTAAATCGTCTTTGGTAATAATTCTATGTTTTATAGTATTCGTGAACGTTAGATTAGAATTATTTTTATGGAATAGTTCAATAAAACCACCCAAAACGTTTCTTAGATTTTCATTCTCATCGTAATTCAAATGATTTGTATTAATCCTACCCAATAACGGAACTTCTTGGTTATCTTCCTGCATTAAATTGTCATTGACTAAATGGTAATTCTCGGGAGTTACCGGCCACGAGTTTTTTTCAGTAAGGTAGATTACATCTGGGCATTTAGCAAGCGTTTTTACCTCCACCTTAAAATTTTTGGCATTATAAACGCCTTCATTCGCGATTATTTCGCCAGAATTATTACGGTGCTCGATGATGTGTATTAATCCACATTCGACTTGGGTGACAAATTTTACATGTTGAAGTTTTGGAAATAATAATGGCACGATTCTATTATTTAAACGTAATTGGTTTCTATCGTAATATATAACTGCATTGTAAGTTCGTAAAATATCGTTACCTATAATTCCGTCGTAATCGTCATGAAATTTACACTCTATAAGAAACATCTTTTCATCTGTATTCCCTATTTCGGAAAACATGGGTTCTTGGTATAAAGTGTCTGTCATTATTTCCGTCTGCAAGGTCTTCAAGGTCATTATTCCTAATCTAACTTTCCACTTTGGATTACATAAGCCGGGGTTCACGATTGAATGAGTAGCACCGGTGTCCACTATAAATTTCAGTTTATTTTTCAGCACTATATAAGGTAGCTCTCCGGAGAGGCTAGAAAATGAAAATTTTGCATTTGAGAGTTGTTGTTCGCAACACTTGGTTGATTTGTACTTTTTAAATTCTCAGAAAAATTCTCATTTTGTGGCATTGAAACGGTAGTAGCTGGAAAATTTGGAATTTAAATTTTTTGCTCAATGTAACGATTTTTGTGGACTGGATTATATTGTAGCAAACGATTTGAATTGCCAGCATTTTGAATCATATTGATATCCATTGGTTCCGGGGCATGTTGCTTACAATACGGGTTCTGATATTGATTTGGCCTAGAGTAATTGTGCTCGTAGTTTCTATTGTTGTTAGCATTATAATTGAATGCACCTTGGGCATTGGTGTAATTAGGGTTTCTGCTATTTTGTGGGTAACAGTTGTTACTGTTGTGACCTCTAAAATCATTATTATTGCCCGATCTATTGACGTAACGATTTTGAGTTCTATTTGCCTCGAAACGTTGATTATTGCGATTATTCCTATTGCGATTGAAATTTTGTTCCCTATTTCTATCTACATTATTACCCCCATTATGGGCATACCCTGAAGCGAAAATAATATTCATGGCTTCCTCAAGAGTCTCTGGATCTCTACATGCCAATATAGTTTTCAGTGGTTCCGGTAACTTTTCCTTAAAAATATTGAGAGCAGTTCTCATGTTGTTAGCAGCGATTTGTTCGCTATCGAGATTTATTCCTAAATCGGAAACGGTTTTGTTATTGAGACTTCGAAGCTTGTTCTTGATTTCATTATAGAAATCGACAGCATTGGTCTTAAAAACTGTAGCTCGAAGTTTATCATACAACTGCTCCACACTTTCATACTCACCAAAATAATTTATAAGAACTGTTTTAACTTCAGGCCAAGTTTGGACATGAAAATTTATTTCAAAAGCCTCCTTGGCCTTTCCCTTAAATTTACTTTTAATTAAATCGATAAATAATAGTTGTGAGGCATCGTCGTATTGACTAAGAAGTGGTTCGATTTTTTCGATCAATGAAATAAAGGTGTACAAATCTTTTTTGTCACCTGAAAATTCTGGAAGCCTTTCAATAAGTCGAAGCGGATCTATTGAAAGTGGGACGAAGGGAGCACCTCTTTCCGCCATGTTTTTTTTTTTAAATATATAGATTTGAAGGGTAAAAAAAAATCTTAAACGGTAAGCATACAATATTTTATATGAACTTATTGTATACTTCTTTAAAGTAAATAAATCACATATAAATTTATATATTTATTTATATATACATATATGTATATTCGGTGCACTATTCAGAAAAAGAAAACATAGAAAAAATTTGTTGTTTTTAAATAATGGGTAAGTATGAAGAATACGTTTAACTAGTTAATATGTAGAATAAGTAAAACATAAACATACATATGGATATTAACAATAATAATAATGTAATTAATGTAGTACTTATGTTAAGGTATATTTCCTTTTAAGCGGCGATTCCTTGCTGTTGATGTACTTGGGTTGTTGTCCTCGACACATTTGTCATTGAAATGATTTCTTCTTTAAGTTAGCTTTTTTCTTTAAGTTTCTGTTTCATTTGGTATGTACGTACATAGTTGTGTAATATTGTTTTTACTTAAAGTTTATTCAAAAAAAAATTTTTTTTATTATTTTGAAAGTTTTCTACTCTGGTCTATATAATTTACATTTATATGTTTGTGTTTAATAACTTTAATGTTAGTCTTTGTTGGCATATATATTTCTTTTTTTTTTAATACATTTTTTTTGTCACTAAGGAAAAAGAAATATTGTTTTCAAATTTCGTTATCTTTATTTTATATAATTTTCATTTATAAATTTGCAATAATTTTAAAACACCAGAAACGTTTTCACGATATTCAATTGCCAAAAAGTGTCAGTTCCCAGCTAAAAAAATATGTATGGAACATATATGATATCCCATATATGGTTCGGATCCGAAAAATGAGGGTATATGGTCATATATGATTATATATATTGATACATTTTCATACATGTATGTATGTGTAAATTCCCTCCACAGTATGCAAAGTTCATATTCATACACTCTTGATTCACAAAAGCGCACTGCTGTGCAATAAATTAAATTACTGAAATTAAATTTTTTTAGACTTGAGAGAGATGTTGCATTTAATGAAACATTTGTTTGGAAAAATAATTCAAAACGAACTAAAAGTCATTTCATTCATCAAAAGTTGAATCAATTATTTAAAAAACACATAAATCATATTCGTACATAACATTTAGCTTAAGAAATCAGATTAAAAACTAATGCAATTAATTATAAAAGAAAAAATAATCCCTCTAACAATAGTTTTTAATACAGTAATATGAACTTTGTTTCTTATCTAGAGAATTTGGTTATTTTCTATAAAATTAATGACTGGATTATCCTTTTGATTATTTGATATATTAAATGAGGCCACAATGTATAGAACAATACAAGAATGTTTTTTTTGTAACAAAAAAATTTTCTTTTTTAAACGTTGAGGGTACGCATATAAACTTTGCATACCGTATGTATTTTCTAATGGATTTCCAATTCAGCAGTGATAAAAATCCAAGCTTTTTTGAGCAAAAACGATCTTATGTGAGTTATCATGTATGCATACATTCTTATATGGCTCCATATATAAAATCTTATATTTATATATCGATCCACATATGAAGAGCTTCATAATTAAATTTTCATATATGAGCTCATATGTTATAATACATTTCATATATTAGTCCATATATTAGTTCATATATAATAGTTTTGCCATCTATAATCCAATATATTTTCATACATGAATTCATACATATTCATATATAGTTATATACATTCATATATTAAAAATATATGGACCATATATAATTTTTTTAGCTGGGTTATTTCATTTCTTATTTTTAATTATATAGTTTTCACAGACTTGCTACTTTTTAGGGATATACTGTAGCGTCAAAAAAAATCATACAGTTTATATTTATTTTTTCAAAACTTTGTTGCCCATTAAGACATTAAAATGTCAAATATCCTTCTTATATAATTTTCGTTTAATTTTCAAGTTACAGGATATCTGGACAATCCTACCGACTGCGCCAGTTTTGTTCCAAATTTTTGTTTTAAAATAAAACTAAAACGAATTTTATTTTAAATTTTAATTTACTTAAATTTTATACATATATGTTTATTTTGGCTTAAGTACATATTTATAAATTTATTATGTATAAGTATTTTATAATCTTTGTTATATTTATTTGGCCACTTTAAATTTACTTTTTTTGAAACGACCATCTTCAATACCAAATTAATAATGATCGATTTCTTACAAAACAAGTATGTAGGCATGCAAATAAATATGCATGTACATATGCATATATGTAAGTATGTAACTAATTTGTGTAATAAAGCAACAAAAGAAATTGGGCATGCAGAATAAAAGTATTCACCTAGTAACAATTATAATTACTTATCGTATGTACGCGGCATGCGTACGTACGTAAGTATATAAGTATGTACAATGTACATACATATGTAAGTATGTACATACATATGTACGTAAGTATGTAAGTGAACATGCGAGTTCGATTATTATTTCGACTAACAGTAATAATGAAATACGTACAAAGAAATATAAGTAAAACAAAACAAGATCGTGCATGCAGAATTATGTATGTTTGTAATGCAAAGACATGATTGTGCATGCTCGATCATGATTTTGTAACGTAGTAACAAAAGTACAACAAACATACAATACAAGTATGTATGTAAATGACTTGGATTTCATAATACTGGTAGGTATACACATATATAATTATGTATGCGCATTGTATTACTTATTACACAAATAAGTTGTATTAGGGGTATTCATATACATTTGTATGTTCATCTATCTACATATACGTTCATACATATATACATACATGCATACATACATACATATAACTCATAAGCAGGTATCAGGGTTGGCATTAAGAATTTTAAAATTGTACCAACAACTTTCAAATAATGTACTTTTTTCAGCTTAATTGTACTAAAATATTTTTTTATTTCAATTACATGTTTTTATTTGTTTTATTAAAATAATTGACTTTACTTAAAAAAACGGACCAAAAAGGTACAATTGTACAAACTTTGCCATCCCTGGCAGGTATGTGTATGTCAGTGATAGTATTTTGGTGTATTTCGGGTATTTTTTGGTACTTTTCTATCTTCATAAACGCGAAATTTTGATTAATACCTTTTTTAAAAAGCGGGTATTACAGTGCTTTTTAAAAAATGTCTAATAGTGCTTCTGGTGTTTTTTGTAAACAAAATTTTTTTTAATTTACAAACCTAAAATACTTTAAGCGCCAAAATCTTTTGACTTTTGTTTTCAATGACAACAACGGAAACTATGTTAAAAACAATTTAGAAAACTTTTCATAATTGGGATTAAAAAGTTAAAAATTTTCTTGCAAAATAGAAAACGGAAGTGACTTGAAAGTACTACATAATTCTCTGCATAATATTTAATTGATAGGACAACGCAACAGTGATCTGCATGGTTACGAATCAAACGGCATAATCGTGCATTTTCTAAAATTAACATAAAAAAAATGAATGATGCTACTGCATGATTTATATCAACGAGACTGTTGTTAATAAGTGCTTGCAATTTCTGTTAATTCATATGATTCACTAAAGCAATGAATCAGTATGATTGTTTTGAATACTTCTTAAAATTCCTTCGGAGAAATATAGTTTTATATTTATCATTTTGTTTTATATATTATTTTAATACAAAAAAAAACTTTTAATTAATACGCAATTTTTTATTAGCTTAAGACTTCATCTAGTCAACGTGCTTTTGTGCGTTATTTGATTTCTATACAAAACAATCAAACGACAGTAATAATTTTGTATTTATTTTTACTAATAGCACTTGAAGAGAACGATTTAAGGAGAGTCAGTTGCAGGAGAGGTAACACTGCAAGCAATATCACTAGTACATACTGACGTTAAAAAACATAACAAAAACATTTTAAAAGTAAGTGGAGAGCGAAAGTTAATCAACTCATACAGTTTTCTGGTACGCAATTAGCATTTTTTAAAGTTTACCTCCTTGCAGTGTTGCCAAAACGGCGGTTTTCCCGCTATATATGACTGTATTCTGTTGTCATTAGCGGCAAGTCTATTTAAAAAATTTCTTAGTTGACGAATTTTCAGCGTTTTTCTGAAACTTATAAAGAAAAGTATTGAATCAAAATAAGTTAAATTTAACGCAGATGTGAGACACGTACCCGTTGAGTTTTTTTTCTCGATATAAAACATAATATCAACCAAAATCTCTCAAACCAATAACTTTTTATGAATAATTTGTTTCTGATTAAAGACTTTTTTTATTGAAATTCTCCTTCGAAATTAAACTTCAAGCCAATGTGAATTGAGCCATGGAGTTTATTTTGTCAACACTATTTTTTTAATTTCAGATAGTCAAAAAGTCAGGAAATTTTAACAATATTTTACAAATACTTCAAGCAAAACGGCAAGATATTATTCGACACGTGTATAATAATTAGGGTCTATCGCAGAAAATATTGAAAATATACTGAATCAGCTTAAACTTTAATATTATCAGATGGAATAGTCCCTTGGATTCTACTTTTATCTGGCTGGATATTTGTGTATGGAAACTCTGCAGGAAATAAAATACCTACTTAAAGAGTAGACTAGTTTTGCTTACAAATATTGGGGAATAACATAGATACGTCTATACATATGTATACATATTTTATAAAATTTATCTTATTCTTTTTTTTTACCAATAAACCATAAAAAAGACATATATTGGTTATAAAAAATTCAGCGGTTATATTAGCGTTTATTTTTAATCAGCTAGTGGTTTTTAGCGGGTTTTCAGGGGTTATATGGTGGGAAATGCCTGTAACATTTTGGCAACACTGCCCCCTTGCTAACCACAATGAGAAAATTCTTAGAAAGAGAACGGCACTAATACATGTTTAGTGCTGTTCCGCTGAAGAAATATCTCTTGTAAATGTTTAATTGGGAATATGAAAAGTATTTTTCTGTGTTAGTTTTTGATGAATGAACGTTTGTATGTAGTGGTGCCCTAGACTGTACCCGCTTCTTCGGTAAAACTGCTATTTACGTTTTTTCTGTAATAAATTCGTCACTCACAATTGGCAGTACCTACTTGGTGTACCAATATATTATATGAATTCGTTGATCGTATATAAGCAAGCGACCAAAATTCTTTTTCTGTCATAGTCTAGTGCTTACGTTGAAAAGAAAAATGTGTACAATAGTTTTCTAGTATAAGCACATCACAAGCGTCAGCGTCAGCATCAGCGTCTGGCTGGCAACATACATATGTACATATGTATTTCCTAAGTCAAACAATACCAATTATTTGTACTTGTCGCTAAACGCTAACCTCAGCGATGTAGTTCGGCTAGTCTTCATTTCATAACAAAACATCGACGTCATTCGGGGGTGGAGAAAAAACCAAACATACAATACCAATTATTCTGCGTTTTGATCAACAAGTGTGAAGTCTTTTTTGTTTGTTTAACTGTTCATTATTTAACTCCGGCTTCAGTATTCTCTTCATCATAGTATTTTTGTGAATGAAAACTATGATGAATATTCGTCACTGTTTTCGTCAACCGAATGTAAGCGAGAGGGTGGCGATTATATACTTTCAATGTCATCCCCATGTTAAATTCGTCACTCAAACGCACTGCGTAGGTATTGCCGAGCAAGTATAGGTCATTGCTTTGTGAATAATGGTAGAATGACTTATGAAATGTATCCGCGGACAAGCGGAGTACCCAGCCAACCTGAGTTTCGAAAATAAACGAACGTTTGCTGTAGCCAACACTTCTCGAAACATTCTCGTAAAAAAGTTAAGCAACAAAAAACAATTTATTTCTCTCGATTTTTTATTTTTTGCAGGAATAATGTTTTTTGCTGTTAAGAAGCAATGAAATGGATTGCTAATGATATTGCTAAAGGTTCGCTATTGATTCGTAAGCGAAACAAACTTCCGATTACGATGGTCGTTCTCAAGTGTTTTGTCCGAAAAATTATTACGCAACATTCGAATGCGATTTATATATACGAATGTTTTGGTTAGCTGGGTATGAACTATTTTTTTTAAATTTCTGGATACATACAAGACACTCAGCATTTACAAAAGTAGTTGAGCCAAATAAAAACTTTTTTTCAACTCTATATTCCACATATCTTTTCTCTTTTTTATAGCAATAAAAAGTGCTGTTATAAAAAGATTAAAATTATATTATTTATCTAAATAAATAATATAAAAACAAAAAATTAAATCATTTTGATGGGGTTTGAATACTCTCGGTGTATTTTTTTGATGTGTTTTATGCTCTTACTTTAGATTACGGTTTACACAAATATTTAATCATCCTAGAACAATCGACAGCATGGTGTTGTAAATAGAAGTCAGTTGTTTTAAACAATGGGTAGCCAAGTCCCAATTTTTTTTGGTATCGTGTTGACGTGCTGTCAATGTTGACAACTGGAATAAGGGTGAATATCGTAAAAGAAAAAAACCAAAACTTTTAAGTTGGTTTTTTCAGTAACATCTTTGTACTTATCTAGGCCTCACAACATGGTTAACACCGATCATATAGTTACTAACATTTTTAAAAATTAATTTAATTAATATTAAATATTTTGAGGAAAAAACTTAAAATTATATTATGAGGTTTTACACCCCAAACTCTCCTTTTTTTAAATGGCTTAATGTATTAAAATTAAAAAAAAATTGTTGGTGCTTTTTTCCCTCTTTTTCGATTTTGTTGCGCTTTTTACCCTTTTTGCAACAGCTTAATATGCTTTTGCTCATCGTAGAGATACCATCACTGGTGTATGTATGTGTACACAATTGTGGTATGCCGTGCGGGTTACTGATTTAGTGCTTTTAGTGCTATTTTCATGAACGAACGGTGCTTTTTGTTCTGAAAAAGTTTGCATCATTGGGCTCAACTGTCTAACATTTGGAATCACTGATTGCTATTGTAAAAATGCTTATTCTCTCTCTCTTTTTAACGGAGCATTTCGATTGTTCTCTTAAATGCTAGCGTTGACAACACGGTGCTTTATGCACCGTTCTTAGTGCTTTTGACGGCAAAAATTTTGAAGTTAGTACTATTGCTTTTAAAATTAATTGTCGGTGCTTTTATTTCATCGCGATGACAGTAAGTCAGCTACGTCCACGCCATATGCACAATCTGCAAAATTTTATAAAGAGCTTTTTGTGCTTTCACACCGACGAGAGTACAATATTTACAACAACAACAGAACTGACAACAATGCTTGCTCTTATTTTGCAAAGAAACAAGAACAAATTTAAGAGTTTTCAAAAATGTTTACCTCAAATTCATAATATTCGTAGCTGCATTAGACCCAAAATTCAAACAGAAATTTCCTTATAAAGTAGTATTTCGAGAAACTCATTACGTAAAAAAATTTTTAAGAATATTGCTTGAAGAAATACGTGCCAAATTACCCTCAAACTTTAACACTTTAAGACATAGACAATGATGGATGGAGAATGATTCACTTAATGAAGTAGAGTAACAGAAGTAAAGTCTTATAAAAATTTAGTTGATATAAACCCGTTTAAGGCATTAAAAATTGCCATCAAACTTTTGTCACTGCCATATTTAAATGCAAAAGTTGAATGACTTTTTACCTCCATGGGTTTGCTTGAGTCTAAAATACGGATAGAATGTGCATTCATGTGGTTAACGCCTTGCTTTGCATAAAAAATGGTCTTCAATGAGAGAATTCGTATTGTGAAAACTATGAAATATAAAATTACATAAAAAAATTCATCGCTGATTTTTAACTTTTATATGAGTTTGAATGCTATTGCACAGTGCAAAAAAATACTTTTAGAAATATTACAGAAAATACAATATAATAATACATACAGATAGATTTAACATTTTATTGAATTGTAATTTCTTATTTTTATTTAAGACGTCTAAAAATTAATACGAATTATAAATAGTTTCTTTGTTGTTGGCTAAGCACAACAATTTTTTTTAAATATTTGTATGGAATTAAAAGTAGTTATCTCTAGTGTGCTATAAACTTATTTTGTTTGTGTTTTATATAAAAATAAGCTGAGCTGGGCAAACATTATCTTAACTTCAATTATTTTTTTGGAACGTGAGTTTCTTATGCACCATGGATGTAAAACAAAATATTTTGAAAATAAAAATACAGGCGAATAATGTACCCCATTTCTGTAACCTGTGAAAAGTTCTCGCATCAAGAAAAATTAAATGATTATATTGGTTGTCCTATTTGACACAGGCTTACTTACACAAAATTGTATATAAACTTACAAAAAATATCAAATAATACAGTTTTTTCTTACTCACCCTGTGTTTCACAGGATGATAAAAATTTTTTCGACTCGAAAAGTTTTCACATTCCCTACAGAAACGAGGCACTGGTTACAAATAGTGTTAACAACCAAATCGAGTAACAGTGCAGGCATTGCGGATGTTTTCCATTTTCAATGCTGCCGTAATTTTCGGGGAACTCCTGTGATTTTAAAGATTATAACCTAGTTTTTGGAAATATCCAAAATGGTTTGCGTATTTTCAAAAAATTGCCTAACTTGGATAAGTGGTTTGAGGCAGTGAAGGCTGAAAGTGTCTCAGCTAACTAATATGCTGAAATAAATTTATTGTTTGTTTGTTGCGCTTTAACAGCTGAACCAAGCAACAGATTTTACTAAAATTAAGCGCATAGATAAATCTAAGTCTAGGTGGACAAATAGGTTATATGTTTTTAAAAACTAGGAGCATGAGGGTAGGTAGAGGGAGGCAGGGGAATATCTTTGTTTTTGAAGCTTTCTATCTGATTTTGATGAATTTCAAAACACAGGTCAAATAGAGTTCAAAATAAGACATGGGCTGTGAAGTTTTTCAACAATAGGACCAAGAGGTGAGATGGGGGTGGGGGAATCTTTTTCTCTTTGAAAGTATCTATCTGATTTTGGTGAAATTTAAAACATAGATAGACCTGAGTCCAGAAAAAAACATCCTGCTGTAGCGTTTTTCGAAAATAGGACCATGAGGGGTGGTGGGCAGAAATATCTTCCTCTTTGAAACTATCTTTCTGATTTTAATGAAATTCAAAACAGATAGATCTGGGTCTAAAAGAAGACACATAGGCTGTGGAGTTTTTTTAAAATAGGACCACGAGGAGGAGGTAAAGAAATAAGAAATTTCTGCCTTGTTGAAACTTTCTGATTTTGATGAAATTCAGAACACGGATAGATTTGAGCCTGCAAGGACACAAATGCTATATATTTCATCAAAAGCCTACGATTTGGTAAGGCCATTTCATAAGTTAAGTAAAACGTAGGGAACTACGTTCCTACCTAGTGTCCCATGACACCGTGCGTTTTTTTAACTACAAAAATTACTCCCCACAATCGTTACTTGCTCCGTCAAAATCTAAACTAAAACCTACAAGGTGTTCACCCGAACCTGTGCTGAAAATTTTAGCTCCACAGTTCTTTTAGATCCAAAGATTATGCGTTACGAACAAGGACACACGATATTAATTCGAAGATAACACAGGTTTATCTCATTAGCCTTATTTTTAATAATGAAACTGATTTTTTATCCGTTTTATTGCTCTATTTAACGTACATAACAGTGCGATTACACGAGACATAAGTTTGGAAGTTTTTGTGTTCGCAATTATCAAATTCTGTTGCTAACACAAAAAATGACTGTGTAAACCGTAAATGTTAGTGTTCGAACATATGTTTGAAAATAATTGCTCGAACACAAGTTTGAGCAATTATGTTAGAACACAAGCTGTAAAATTTACCTTTTTCGTAGAAAATAATGGCGGGAACTAAAAATAATAACTTTATTACAAAAAAAAATCAAGCAGAAGCATAAAATATATGTTCTGTGGCAGAATCATTAAAAAATCAGAAATTAAAACGCGCATTTTGCATGCATACGACAACCCAAATTTTGATTTATAGCATTATACGTCTAGCCGCCCTTTAAAATAAGTTTGGACACAAACTTTTTCTGACGTCATTCTGCCGACGTTATTTCTTATGTTCAGAAATAAAAACTGCTCGTCTAATCGTACTGTAACGTAAGTATTTTCAACATACGCGAACTCAAAAAACCCAAATTTTCAGTAAAGCGAAAAAACTAGTTAATTCGCTCATTATTGTAAAAATAAATCACGTGTATTCCATTTGATGGCTTATATATACTCACTAATTCATAGGTATGCAAAATAAAATTTATTTTGCACTGGTTTGCGTATGCGACACCAAAAAAAATATTTTTTATAGTTTACATATTTTGTCGGAAAAATAATATGATATTTTAAAATATATTTATTTTTTAATCAATTTGTGAGATTTTTAATTAATACTAAATATAAGAATTGAAAAGCTACAAAAAACTTTAAAGATCATAGCAAAGAACCTTAAGCTATTTCATCTCGAGCTGGTCAGCTTTGGCACTCTCTAGGTCCCATTTTAGTTTTGAGACATTTCTTGCCGGACATTTATCAATTCTGTTTTGGTCTTGCCCGAAGCTTTTTGATGCTGGAAATTAATAGACAGACAGAAATTTTGTAGCTTGTTACTTCTTCTTTGCGTTCGATACTTACTCACATACAATTACATACCTACCATATGCCTTGATAATATACATCAAGTATCCGTACAGCCGTTGAAATGAGAAAAATCATATGAAGCAACAATAATAAATTGCGAAAAGTAGAAAAGAGAATCAAAAACTTTCTGGTACAGAGAGTCGTGTACTACAGACTCTACATCTTTGACCCTTCTTCAGCAAACTTCGTCTGTCTGTCTTTTAATTTCCAAAATGTAAAAGCGCACTAATTTAAACTCTATTTTAACAGGTTCGCTCCTAATTTTCAATTTCGAAAGCTTATATTATTGACTATAATCGGTGCATACACAATGTTTCTATTAGACTAACAGTTTAAGAGTTATACAGGATATCAAAATACTTGCCTGATTCTTGTTCAGTATGACAAATGCAAAAATATATGAGGTAGATTGATAATAAATTAATTATTTTTTTAAATTTAGAAAATTTACATGTGAGAAGATTTATTTTCACCAAAAATATTATACTTTGAGATAACATAATGAACTATATATCGCCTCCTCAATAAAAGGAATAGTGTATACGCATATATACGCAATATTTTTTTTATTGCATAACAAGAACCTACATAACCGATTCTAAATGTAATCAAAATTTAGTGAAATTCTACTTCCAGAAAGTGGGTAAAATAAAATAGCATAAGTGACATCACGTTACTTAAAATTATTTGCAATCAAAGCACTTGTAAATTAATGAAAGATCATCTTCTAGTAGCCTGATGTGGTGGCAACATATTTAAATGACCACAACTAAAAAATATTGATTGTTTTCTGAAATATTATTGTTTTCGAAGCGTGTAATAACACCAAAACTCTATTATCTCGAGATGACAAAAAAATTGTACACTATTGTTTTATTAAGGGGACGATATAAAGGTAGAAAAAATGATTTTTTTTTATCCGAAAATAATAGTACAGGTGAATATTGCATTGCGGCAGTGTTGTCAGATATGCCGATATATCGCCAAATGTGGCAATTTCCTTGGCGACTTCGCTTACTATATTTTTATGATTTTAATAAAGTACTCGTAGAATAATGTTAAGAATATGAAATTTGTTTAACGGAATTTTTTCTACATGATAAACAAATTCTAAATTTTGTGACTCTTTATCTGACAGAAAATCTTCTGAAATTCAAGAAGTTTAAAAAAATGGATCACAAAATCTAATTTGGTGTTTATGAAACACAGAGCGGAAACTTTATTTTATAAGTTAAAACCAATATTTTTATAATGAAGCACCGAAAAGCCTGCACGAGTTCTCGCTTAGAGTGGGTAAATAAAACGATTATGCTGGTACTTACCACTTGCAGGATATGATATGTGTACTTAAATACATATTTAAGTAAATGTTAATTCAGTTTTACTACAAGATTTAAATAATAGTTTTTATCTTAGTGCTCAAGTTCAAGTTTTCCCTTTTTAGATTTTTAGTACTTATTGCACGCCAGTATTTATATGTTAATTTTCTTAATTTTTCTTAAATAATGTAATTTTTATGTTTTACGATTAACTTTATTTACTGAATTTAAAATTTAACAATATTTGTAATCTATATATGTATATATAACGGAATGTGTGTTTGTTTGTACCTTATAGGAGACCAGACCTCTGGACCGATCTTTTTGAAATTTTCACAACATTTAACTGGGACTCTGCATTGTATTATAGGCTGCTTTATTTTCAAACATGCCATGTGCCCCTAAAATTGATTATCAAATATTTATGTAATTAGTGGACGAATCTTCAAAACTCACTTTGCATATGGAAAGGGTATACTAATATTTTTTTTTGGTAATTGGTGAAGGAGGGATAAGTGATATGCTCGCACCTAAAAAGTGGATATCAAATAGTTTCATCATATGTGGATAAATTTCCAAAATTGTTTTTTCGTATAGAAGAGGTCCACTAAATTTGTTTTGAAATTGGTGAGGGGTGAGGATGGCGAAAATTGTCCGCCTTAATAATTAATTATCAAATAACTTCATCATTTGCCGACCAGAGTTCTCGTTGTACCTTCATAGTGGACGGCCGATTAGCGGAATTTTATATAATTAAACTACAAAGAAAAAATTATACAAAAAAATATTTGTAGTACATATTATTCGTAAAAGGTACATACATACTGTCTTTAATAAATAAGTTAGCTTTAATTGCTTTGCTAGTACATTTTACTTAGTATCAATAACAAAAACAAAAAAAACCGCAAACAAAAAAAAAAAAAACAAACAAAAAAGCGCCCTTGAGGAATACTCTATATGAGTACCTCAAAAACCAAAAATTGTGAAATGAGTAACGGCAGAAATGATCATTTTACTGTGAGTTCTGAAGCTCTTGATGAAAACAATAAAAACAAAAAATATGATTTAAGGCCTACTGTGAGT
Organism: Tachina fera; assembly: GCA_905220375.1. NCBI lineage: Eukaryota > Metazoa > Arthropoda > Insecta > Diptera > Tachinidae > Tachina > Tachina fera. The sequence goes on along the minus strand of LR999966.1, from coordinate 37,355,670 downwards.
TCTGAAACTCTTAATGAAGACAACAGAAATAAAAAATCTGACTGCAGACTTTTTCTAACTGCAAAGCCACTACTTCGTAAGCGATCAACCTCACTTTGTCCAATGACAACTAGTGATTCGGTAACATTACCATTGCCTAGTACTTCTACATTTAGCCCAAAACCCAACGTCCAAGTCGGAATGGACAGATATATAATAAAGTGTAATAAAGTAATAAAGTGCGGGCAAAGAAAAAATTCTACTAAAATTGCATCTGCCCCGAAGATATCTAGGGAAAACAGCGCACTTTCTCTAAATCGTCAAAACCGTTTTCAAATATTGCAAGATGACAACGACAAACCCGATGTACTCAGGAACAAAAACTCCAAGCCGCCACCAATATATTTGAGAGAAAAAAAATTCAAACGCTCTTATCAAAAAATTAGTCTCGGTTATTGGTGACAATAAATTTCATGTTGTTCCAATAAAACGTGGCAACATCGATGAAACGAAACTTCAAATTTTTGACGAAAAAGATTTCCGCAAAATGGTTTCGGAATTTGAAAAAAATAAAACAAGTTTCTACACATACCAGCTTAAGAGTGCTAAAGGCCTGCAGATCGTATTGAAGGGCAAAGATTCTTATGTTGTTCCCAAAGAAATAAAAGATGTACTCGTCTTCCAGGGATTTAAGGTAAAAAATGCATCCAATATAATTAATAAGGAGAAAGTCCCCCAACCTCTATTTCGCGTTGAACTTGAACCGAATGATATAAAATTTAAAAAAAATTATGCACACCCAATCTATAATTTAAAATACCCCTTATACCGAAACATCATAGTTGAACAGCCACATAAGCGTTCAGGCGTTCAGGTCCTGTACAGTGCCATAATTGCCAAGAATATGGCCATACAAAAACATACTGCAATTTACCTTCTGTTGGCGTTGTGTGCGGCGAATTACACGGCACTCCTAGCTGCAATAAGCCAAAAGATCTAAGTGATAAAAAATGCAGTAATTGTGGAGGTAATCATACCGCTAACTACAGAGGTTGTCCTATATATTCTTTCGTTAAACAGGCTATGGGTCAAAAACCTAAATAAGCTCCAGCTCAACCATCAAACGCCACTTTTTTTCAAGTGAGTCAACCAGTTACTTCACGTGTATCGTATGCCGATGTTGCTAAGGCTAGTTCTCTTCCCACACAAAATGTTTCCCCGCCAAATAATTCAACGAATGTAAACTCAAGCTTTAACTTTAGTCGCCTTGAAGCTACTATTGATAATCTGGTGCTAACTATAAACACCATGATCTCGTTAAAAATATGTTTCTGGAACGCAAACGGCATTCGCCAACATAAAAATGAACTTGAGTTATTCCTCACGGAAAAAAATATTGATATAATGTTAGTCTCTGAGACACATTTGACTTCGAGAAGCATTTTTAACACTTATGGATACACCTTATATGATACAAGGGACCCAAAAGGAAGAGCATGCGGTGGATCTGCAATTCTAATTAAAACAAAACTCAAGCACTATATCCTTGACAACGTTAGTGAAGAATATACGCAAGCCACGAATATTTTCCAGATTTTCAATCACTGAGATTCAGTATGAGGATTTCTACAAATCACTTGGGCCTTGTTTTGTAGCAGCTGGTGTTCACGTCTTATTACACCCAGAGGTCGAGCATTATTCAACACAATTTCAAAGATGGACCTGGATGTCATTTCGAGTGGGGAGCCCAATTATTGGCGAACTGACATACAAAAAATTCCGAATGTTATAGATTTTGGCGTCACAAAAAATATCTCTGGGGATTTAATGCAAGTGGAAGCTTCTCTAGATTTCTCGCCCGATCACTCTCCCACGATCGTTACAATTTGTAGCCCATTAAGAAGTGACATACCTGACCCATATGTGAAAATGATAAATCGTGTTAATTGGCTGGGGTTCCAAAAATACCTCAGTAGTAATTGTACGGAAAATATTAAGTAAAGAGCACCAGATGATATTGGATCTAACATTGTCAATCTTAACGAAAATATTAAACAGGCTGCTGAACATACCACTACCCCCCTACCGCAGACTGGGCTTAACAGAATTTATTCTACAGATATTGAACGTCTTGTTGGTGAAAAAAGAAGAGCTGGAAGAGAATGGCAAGAGCACAGATCATCCCAAAAAAAATTAGATTTAAAAAGTGTACTAAATAACTCTAAGGGCTACTTTGTAGCGGACTGCTAGAAAGCTTAAAACCCCTGTTGAGTATAAATAACCTCTGAGTACATCTACCGGAGGTTGGGCAAGAAGCGATACGGAAAAATGTAAAATATTTGCTGAGCACTTAAAATCCGTATTTACGCCAAACACATGTACTGGTATTGCTGATTTGCCGAGTGTAGTTACTCTACACCCTTGACCCTTAAATTTTAAGATGCGTGATGAACAAAAAGTAATTGCTGAACTCAAGCCAAAGAAAGCTCCAGGTATCGATGGAATTATTAACAAGATACTGATGAACTTGCCGCATATTGCAATAAGATTCCTGCTGTTTATTTTTAATGCCGTATTACGACTGAAGTATTATCCACAACACTATAAGCTTGCCGAGGTCAAAATGATTCCAAAACCGGGCAAAGATCTTACCAAAGCTGAGAGATATATACCAATAAGTTTGCTGGCTACTATGTCAAAACTCTTCGAAAAGCTTCTCATGAAAAAATTTTCCCCTATTCTAACAGATAATATGTGCATACCAGACCATCAATTTGGTTTTAGAAGTCAGCATAGCACCATTGAACAAACGCATAGATTGGTTCAATTTATAACAAAAACATTTGTAGAAAATAAGTATTGTTCTGACTTGTTTATTGATGGTTCTCAGGTATTTGATAAAGTGGAATGATGGCGTAATTTTAAAATTAAAGACATATCTTCTAAATAACATTTTAAAACTTTTAGAAAGTTATATTTTAGGCCGGTAGCTCTCTGTTATGGAAGAAGAATTTATGAGTACGCGCGAAACTTTTTTCTCCGGTGTACCACAAGGGAGTATACTTGGGCCAGTTTTATATTTGATTTATACTTGTGATATGCCTGTGAGCAGTAATATATACACTTCTACATTTGCAGATGATACAACCTGTCTTAGCATTCATGAAAACCCTCATGAGGCGTCAAGATACCTTGAGGAACATATAACGTAGCTTGAGCTATGGTTAAACTTATGGAGAATAAAATTAAACGAACATAAGTGTGTTCAGATAACATTTACCTTACGAAAAGATACTTGTCCCCCCTATAGAATCAATAGTGAAATTGTTCCTCAACATTCACATGTGAAATACCTTGGTATACACCTTCATCTTCGGCTTACATGGAAATATCATATTGGCTCTAAGCTACATCAGATAAAACTTAAGTTATCTCAAATACGCTGGTTGATGGGCCGAAATTCAATACAAGTCGTTTTTGAAGCCAATATTGTGTTACGGTATCCAGTTATGGGGCAGTGCTTCAGCTCCCAAGGTAGAGAGAATTCAACGAAGACAAAACAAAATTTTAAGGTTAATAACATCTGCTCCATGGTACATAAAGAATTTAAATTTACATCGTGATTGAAAAATGCTACTAGTGACTGAAGAAATTGCAAGATACGCAGGCAACTGCTTAACTAAACTCGAGTCATATCCTAATCCCGTTGCTCGTAATATCTTGAATTTTACTGGACACATTCGCCTAAAAAAGGAGACACAAGGGCTCTTTTACTCAATACTCTAGATGGGACTGCTTGAAAATACATTTATTTTTGCTTTTTTATTATCACTACTCATGTTTTAATTTTAACTGTCACTACGCTTATATCCGACACTGGATATAAGATACAATAAATAAATACATGTATAAAAAAATTAAAAAAGTTTGTCGACCAATTTTCAAAATGCTTTTTGCATTTTAAAAAGTGGATATCAAGTAACTTCATACTTTTTTTTTTATTTGTTTGTTTAATTTTATTAAGTCAATAGATTTTAAATCCTTACCGACTAAAGGTTTTTACAAACAGTGTCAAATAATATAAATTAAAAATAAAACATATGAAATAGAATTAACTGTTTAAATGTATAATAATTTTCTTTTTTATAACTTCAGTACTCTCTGACATATCAATAAGATGATAACATTTATTAAAGTTTTCACATGCACGCCGAAAAGAGTCATTATTAGCATAGATCTATACAGCCTTATTCAAAAAAACTTAAAGCACTGTTACAACCCTTTATTAAGCAAAAATCCTTAAAGTATTATTCAAAAAACGTTATTAGCTTAATACACACACTTTATTGCCATATCAAACTGAGAAATATTAAAGTACGTTAAACCCCACTTTAGATGTGAATTAAAATGACATTTCAGTGCTGACGGTTCATTTTTTAGTTGTGTTTTCAGAAAAAAAGAATTTTTGTGTCTATATTGTGTTAAAAAAAATGGATCAATAGATTTTATTAGCAGAATTGGTATTTTGGAATTTTGTTCAATTTGAACAGAGTACATCACGCAAATTTCCCAATCCAGTCGACCGAGAATATATAAAGAGCGGGCCGACCCATTCTCCCTTCCTGACTGTGAATTTAAGAAAAAATATCGTTTCAACAAAGAAACGGTAAAAAATTACAAATTTAGTTAAACAGGAAATTTTAGTAGATAGAGGAGGATGCGGAACATCGGCCGAATTACAGGTATTGGTAGCTTTGCGCAGTTGGGGAAGAAGAGAGGTAAGTTTCGTATTCTATGATACATAGATAATTCATATAATGAAAACTTTTCCTTTTAGGTACAGGATGATGCAGCTGACATTCATGGCCTCTCTCAAGCCACCGTAAGCAGAATTGGCGCAAAAGTTTCCCGAGCACTTGCAAAACTTGCGAAAGACAAAATCAGAATGCCTGCTTCTGCTGAAGAAGAAGTAAGAATTTCTAAAAAATTTAAAGAAATTCGCCACTTCCCAGGTGTTATTGGTGCCATTGACGGAACCCACATTAAAATAAAAAAACCGGTGGTGAACTGGCTCAATATTATATCAATAGAAAAGGGTATTACTCTTTGAATGTTCAGGCAAGTAACATTAATAAAATTGGTTTGAAATCTTTCTTAATTATTATACTAACAGGTGATTTGCGATGCCGAATTAAAAATTCAGGATATAGTAGCCAGGTGGAGGGGTAGTACCCACGATTGTAGAATTTTTAACGAGTCAAAAATAAAGGAGCGTTTTGAAAACAGCGAGTTTAGAGGCCGTTTGATTGGTGACTCCGGCTACAAACTGACACCGTACTTATTTACTCCCATACTTCGGCCCAAAAATGTAAAAGAAATAAATTACAACACCGCTCACATTACAACCCGCAATACTGTGGAGCGATGTTTTGGAGTGTGGAAACAACGATTCCGATGTTTGCTTGATGGCATGACAATTAGTTTTCATAACTTTGCCATAGAAGAAAGAGATTCTCCTCCAGGTAAGATAAAAAAAATTTATATTATCCCCTATATGTATTTTTTTTTAAAGATGATGTAATCTCAGAAGAAGAGATGATACTGGAATCAACACATTACAGCGAATCAACCACAACAGCTTGCAGAGAAAATCTCATATTGCAAGCTTTTATTGAGAAAAACTTTTAATTTGCTCAAACATTTTATTGAAATCGAAATGAAACATATTTTATTTTTTTGTTCTTGTATTTTATAAATTAATTAATATTTATTAATAAATTTTTTAATAAAAATTGCAATATGTGTGTAAAATAGATATACTTACATACATACGTAAATATCTCCATTTCTAACAGAGGATTGGGATTAAATCCTATTTTAAAATAAAACACAAAAACACGTACATATGTATGTACATACATAAATGCATATGTACAACAAAATCAAAAAGTAATTCAGTCTTTTATTTAAAAAATCATAACAAATATAAAACAGCGTTATATCACATAGGAGCATACATACACAGAAATATACACATGTAAAACATAAACCAAAATCTCCAACTTATTATTAATGTAAAAAAACTAAGATATCTACTTAGCTATATATATGAATGTAAAAAAACAAAACATTTCACAGCAACAAATTAAAAAACTTTCATTACATATGTATGTATCTTGGAAAACAAAAATATTATTCTTGATTCATATCTGAAAAAAAGAAATCAATTTGAAAATTAAAATTTATACAACATGTACATAAAAATGTACCTAAATATGTACATACATATGTATGTGTTCACACTTTCAGTAGTAACAAATACAATTATCCAATAAATTTAACATAATAAATACCTACCAATTGATTTGTTTTTATAATACTTAATTTTTTCTTCTATAAGCACAAGTTCTCTATCCAGATTTCGAAGACGTTTCCTTTCACATTCCATCTGCAGTTCATGCAATTCTTTTTTGCATTGCATATCAAAATTTGTCAACTTGCTTATATTATATGCAGTTGAATTCGTTTTCTCCTTTTGTTTTTTCTGAAAAACGTAATACATACACATACATACATATGTATGTATACGAATGGGGTTAACTCATAAATACAAACATACATAAATACATACCTCTTTTCTTTTCAAATTTGGTTCGCAAGAGCTTTTTTCTTCTACGGGAACACTTTCGGAATTTGAAGATGTTGCTTTTTCGGCTTCTTCTAAAATCTACTAAGAAATATTTATTAGTATAATAAACATACATATGTATGTATGTATACTTACGTACATACAAATGTATGTACGAATATATATGTATGTACATATGAAAAATTTTTTTAAAACAAAAAATTCTTTCAAACAATTGCAATTTACATATCTACATACATATGTAGATAAGTACGTATATACTTATGTAAATAAATAAGGGTAAAAATTCATGCTCATAAATATACAAAAACAAATTAACCCAAAATTTTTTTGTTTTTGTATACACAAAATAATCTTACTACCAGTAAAACAAAAAGATCAAAAATTGTGCGTTCTTCATCGCCATTGGGAAAACCTCTTTCCACTGAACAGACGCAAAAAGTACGTACCTGTTTTTTTGATGTGGTGGCGTCTGTGTTGTGCAAAATAGTCTTTTCATAAGTGTTATACACTGAATCCCCTCCTACAGTTTCTTCTAAAACCTAAAGAGAAAAAATTCTAAATGAAAACAAATGTTGAATGTACATGTATGTATGTACTTACAAACATATGTACGTACACAAAATATTTGCGTAGAAATATGTATTTATGCATGTACATACTTACATATGTACGTGCTTATATAATAAAATGTTTATTTTACATCTACATATGCGTCGCTATCAAATTCGTTTCTGTCCACAACAAATTCGTTGGGCAGCCAGACAGCAATGTCATCGCCACTAATGGGAATTTCCGCAGGCTGTGTTCCGCCGCCAGTTTTTGAAATTTCTTTTCGATGGCTGGCCATTTTTTTCTTGCAGCCACCTTGGTGGCCACCCATTGTGTTTTTAACTGGGCCATATTGCGGCTGCCTCCCATACATAAGTTGTTGAAACTATAAAGATGATAATACATTTATAATATGTTTCAAAATAGTATGTATGCATATAAAAAATTGCATCTAAGTATGTACCTCTCTTCAACTTCCAACCAAGCCTTTTTCTTGGCATAATTTGTGTTCGTGTCAGTATTTTATTTTCAATGTCCTTTACTCTCTTCTTGATAAGTTCCTGCAGCAGCATCTACTTGTTCAAAGCTCCGCAGGTAGATATGTACATACATAGATATGTATGTATGCACATACAAATTAAAAAAGTACATAAATATGTAAATTAATGATCAAATATGAAGAACTATGTACACATATACTTACCTTATCCTCTTCCAACCAATTTTGAGATCGTTTTCTCTTTTCTTGGAATTTTTTTTCCATTTTTGATATAACTTTAAGAAAAATCTTATTGTAGGGCACAATTTGAATGAACAATTTTTGTATATAAATATAGTGATGTGCAAAAAACACAAACAAATAAAAACAAGGTTACCGAGTTCTTTTCGATTATTAAACTTTACTAAGTATGTGACAATACACATGTGTGTGTATGTTTATTTTTGTAAAAATAATTTTTACAAATTTTTTACTAAAAAAACTTTACGTGAAACATTTGTAAATTTTTTAATTGAACTTTTTAGTGATTTTTAATCAGAAATAATTTTTAAGTCAGGCTTAAGTTCAGTAATTTCAATTCTTATTGAATGAAATATTTTTATTAATTAATGTGAGTATCTAAAGAATAGAAGAAAAATTAAACTTAGACTTTAAGCTGGGGGAAATACCGATACTTTTCTGTGCAGCCACGCACTTCATCACGACCCTAGTCTATCTACTTGGGTAGAGATTCTTATTAACATCAGCTATTTAACTTAAATGTACAATGAACGGATATGAGAAACGATTGTTGTGTATACAATTGATTTACCTTTGGTAAACACATTTATAAGTATCACTATTAATTTTCTGTTTTTTCCAATTTTTTCATTTTTCTATTTAGGTTAGCACGAAATTATTTTACTCTACCTCAGTATGTTTAACTATTCTTACTTAACTTTTACGATCATCACATTAATTAATTTTACTTATTAGATGTACCATCGGTACATGCATGTAAGTATAATTGTAGTGGCTTAATGTTACTTGTTGTTGCATTCTACAGTTTTTTCTTGGATTTCCAGCATTCTGAAACTGTGATGGCCAAGTAAACAGTGATTGCCAAGTGAACATATTCTTCACGTGCCCCATGATTATTTAAGTGAAACATTTGTAAATTTTTAATTGAACTTTTAGTGATTTTTAATCAGAAGTAATTTTAGTCAGGCTTAAGTTCAGTATTTCAATTCTTATTGAATGAAATATTTTTATTAATTAATGTGAGTAA
>LR999966.1:37319235-37346224 GCA_905220375.1 Tachina fera | reverse complement strand
TATTGAATGAAATATTTTTATTAATTAATGTGAGTATCTAAAGAATAGAAGAAAAATTAAACTTAGACTTTAAGCTGGGGGAAATACCGATACTTTTCTGTGCAGCCACGCACTTCATCAGCACCCTAGTCTATCTACTTGGGTAGAGATTCTTATTAACATCAGCTATTTAACTTAAATGTACAATGAACGGAATATGAGAAACGATTGTTGTGTATACAATTGATTTACCTTTGGTAAACACATTTATAAGTATCACTATTAATTTTCTGTTTTTTCCATCACAGTTTCAGAATGCTGGAAATCCAAGTAAAAACTGTAGAATGCAACAACAAGTAACATTAAGCCACTACAATTATACTTACATGCATGTACCGATGGTACATCGAATAAGTAAAAATGATTAATGTGATGATCGTAAAAAGATAAGTAAGAATAGTTAAACATACTGAGGTAGAGTAAAATAATTTCGTGCTAACCTAAATAGAAAAATGAAAAATTGGAAAAACAGAAAATTAATAGTGATACTTATAAATGTGTTTACCAAAGGTAAATCAATTGTATACACAACAATCGTTTCTCATATTCCGTTCATTGTACATTTAAGTTAAATAGCTGATGTTAATAAGAATCTCTACCCAAGTAGATAGACTAGGGTGCTGATGAAGTGCGTGGCTGCACGGAAAAGTATCGGTATTTCCCCCAGCTTAAAGTTAAGTTTAATTTTTCTTCTCTTCTTTAGATATTCACATTAATTAATAAAAATATTTCATTCAATAAGAATTGAAATTACTGAACTTAAGCCTGACTTAAAAATTATTTCTGATTAAAAATCACTAAAAAGTTCAATTAAAAAATTTACAAATGTTTCACTTAAATAATCATGGGCACGTGAAAAAATATGTTCACTTGGCAATCACTGTTTTCTTGGCCATCACAGTTTCAGAATGCTGGAAATCCAAGTAAAAACTGTAGAATGCAACAACAAGTAACATTAAGCCACTACAATTATACTTACATGCATGTACCGATGGTACATCGAATAAGTAAAAATGATTAATGTGATGATCGTAAAAAGATAAGTAAGAATAGTTAAACATACTGAGGTAGAGTAAAATAATTTCGTGCTAACCTAAATAGAAAAATGAAAAATTGGAAAAAACAGAAAATTAATAGTGATACTTATAAATGTGTTTACCAAAGGTAAATCAATTGTATACACAACAATCGTTTCTCATATTCCGTTCATTGTACATTTAAGTTAAATAGCTGATGTTAATAAGAATCTCTACCCAAGTAGATAGACTAGGGTGCTGATGAAGTGCGTGGCTGCACAGAAAAGTATCGGTATTTCCCCCAGCTTAAAGTCTAAGTTTAATTTTTCTTCTCTTCTTTAGATATTCACATTAATTAATAAAAATATTTCATTCAATAAGAATTGAAATTACTGAACTTAAGCCTGACTTAAAAATTATTTCTGATTAAAAAAACTTTACGCAAAATGTTCTTGTGGGCAAACATTTAATATTATTTTATAAGTAAAACAACTCACCAGTTGTGGTTACTGATAAGGTATCCACTACTGTTCCATCATTAGAAGTAAAGTGACATGTAAATAAAATAGTGTTGCCAGTCTTAAATGAAAAAAGTTCTTAAATTACTAATTAGTTAATTAACGTTTTTTGAATACAAAATTTTAACAACAGCTTATTAAGCTTTAATCACGTATTAACTAATATGTACATGAAACCCAATTTAATATTTTTTTTGAATAAGGCTGATAGTATTTTAGACATAATAGCTGGAAGTTACCATTTGGTCTTGCAGGAACATTTATGTTAATTTTAGTAAGAAGCAACTTGGAGTCAGCATCACCACGAATTATGTTAAGAACAAATAAAGTGCTTAACATCGATCGATGACTTTTTAGAGTTGGTAACTTGATAAGGCCAAGTCTACTGTTATACGATGGTAGAACATACGAACTCCAACGAAGGCTACGAAGACAAAAGATCAAAAACTGCTTTAGACTAGCGTTTCATAAATCCAAGTACACCATTAGCTTTATTAATAATTACATAGATGTGATCACGAAAGTTGAGCCTGTGATCTAGCAATATACCAAGGTCCAGAATGTTGTGAACTTTTTCCAGTGTAGAGTTATCAACAATATAAACTAAGTTAAATTTTATCTGTCTAAAGAAGGACATGTGTTTACATTTTTTAATATTTAAATTCAGTAAATTGATTTTGCACCATCTAGAGAAGTTGTCAACATCATACTGTAGTAAATTTTGACCATTGATGTGATTAAAAGCTCTGAAAATTTGGACGTCGACAGCATACATCAATACTTTAGAGTGTAAAATAACAGACGGAAGATCATTGATAAATAATGTGAATAAGATACGACCCAAATGACTGCCTTGAGGAACTCCCGAATACGGCTGTAAATTCTCGAAATTTGAATTGTTGTGTTCTATTAGATAAAAAGCTCTAAAACCGAGGTGCTAAGCCCCATTAATTATAATGTTTGCAGTAAAATATCGTGATTTACTTTATCAAATGCATTGCTAAAATCGTTGTATATCACATCTGTTTGCAAATTATTTGTAAGTCCATCATTGACAATAGTATTGAGCTCTAAGATATCGGTAGTTTTTGAGCGCGACTTACGAAAACCATGTTGACACGGAGATAAAAGAGATGAACTTTGATGATACAACTAATCAGTTATTATCTTTTCCAGGAGCTTAGGAATAGCATTAGGCTTTGCAATTTCTCTGTAGTTTGATACCTCAAATTTACTGCCACTTTTAAATAAAGGAATAATAAAAGATTTCTACCATACAGATGGTAAGTAACATAATTCAATCGATTAGTTGAAGATTACTGTAAGTGGACCGGATAATGAATCAGCACAATTTCTTAGGATATAATTTGGTATTCCATCAGGACCATAAAAGAATGAGTTTTTTCTAGCGATTTTAAATTTGATAAGACAGTTTCAATGTTCGTATACGGAAAATATATCCCAAGCGAATGTGATGTAATATATGGAAAGGGAGTTTGATTATCATAATACCCAGTGGAATAAGTTGATGTCATTAAAAGCGCTGAAAATTTGGACGCCAACAGCATACATCAATACTTTAGAGTGTAAAATAACAGACGGAAGATCATTGATAAATAGTGTGAATAAGATACGACCCAAATGACTGCCTTGAGGACTTCCCGAATACGGCTGTAAATTCTCGAAATTTGACTTGTTGTGTTCTATTAGATAAATAAGCTCTAAGCCACTTTAAAACCGAGGTGCTAAGCCCCATTAGTGATAATGTTTGCAGTAAAATATCGTGATTTACTTTATCAAATGCTTTGCTAAAATCGGTGTATATCACATCTGTTTGCAAATTATTTGTAAGTCCATCATTGACAATAGTATTGAGCTCTAAGATATTGGTAATTTTTGAGCGCGACTTACGAAAACCATGTTGACACAGAGATAAAAGAGATGAAATTTGATGATACAACTAATCAGTTATTATCTTTTCCAGGAGCTTAGGAATAGCATTAGGCTTTGCAATGTCTCTGTAGTTTGATACCTCAAATTTACTGCCACTTTTAAATAAAGGAAAAATAAAAGATTTCTACCATACAGATGGTAAGTAACATAATTCAATGGATTAATTGAAGATTACTGTAAGTGGACCGGATAATGAATCAGCACAATTTCTTAGGATATAATTTGGTATTCCATCAGGACCATAAAAGAATGAGTTTTTTCTAGCGATTTTAAATTTGATAAGACAGTTTCAATGTTGGTATACGGAAAATATATCCCAAGTGAATGTGATGTAACATATGGAAAGGGAGTTTGATTATCATAATACCCAGTGGAATAAGTTGTTGCAAAAAAATCTGCAAACATATTGCTAATAGATGTATCATTATCAGCACTACGAGAATCGTACTTCAAATCCTTCGGATAACCAGAAGTGTAGCGTTTAGAATTAATAAAATTATAAAAGGATTTAGGATTAGATTTCATCTTTGATTCCATACGATTTATGTAGCTGCAATATGCCAGTTTATTTGCCATATTGTATTCAGATCGTGCAATAGCATAGTTACTAAAGTCAACCGATACGGCAGTTCTTTTAAATTTAATGTAATTTTTTTTTCTATTTGTAGCATTGCTTAAGAATCTATTATTCCATGGTGGGTCATTATTGTTACGAATAATTATTTTTGGAACACCGGCAGCAATGGCATGATGTAAAACAGAATAAAAATTCAAGATAACACTGTCAAAATCATCGCAAGAAAATACAGATTAACATTAAATAGTAAATAATTAAATTTTGTATAATTAGTACGCGGGAAACAATAGCTTTTAAGTGTTTAGACTTATTCTTGTTTGAAGCCAAAGAAGATGTAACAGTAGAGTGTAAAATATCCATATCTAATATAGAGTGGTGGCAGTCTTCAGGATAGGTGACGGGAAGAGAATTACGTAAGCAGATATTCAGCGGATGATTGAAAAAAACAAGATCCAGTAGTTTACCAAAAGCGTTAGTTACATGGATTATTAGCAAAAAATCCGCAGCCATGGAGCGATTGAATGAATTCATTTTTTATAGTAGGTAACATAAAATTACCTTCCAAAGATTTAATCCACATTACATTGGGAAGATTAAAATCACCAAGTACAATAATTAAATCAGATGGATGAGCTTGATTCAAAACGAAGTAAATTGCAGAAACGTGCATATTATAAATGAGATTAGATGAACTTGGAGGAATATAAGAGCAGGTGATATACAAGTAGTTATAGTCAATACGAATTTTAACCGCAACAAATTCAATACCAACATCATCATTTTGTGAAGCATTGACATGTTCACAGTGAAAATTTTGCAAAACCGCAATAAGAACTCCAGCACCAAGTTTTTGCATTCGATCACATCTAAATATTTGGTATTTGGAACATAAAATTTCATTGTTGTGAATAAACTTTTTATCATTCAACCAGGTTCCGGAGAAGACAATCATATGATATGGAAATTCAAAACTATTAGTATAGAGATCGATGAATTTAGTATTAAGGTCACGAACATTTTGGTAAGCTAAGTTTGTGGGGTTATCTGTCGGCAATTGTATTAATTTTTTGAAACAGTGTTTTGTGGTAAGTGAAAAATGTCAGACTGCGAAGTATTTCTGTATTCATATTCACGGTGTCCAAACTAGTTTGAACAAAACTAATATTTGAAATTTTTATTATTATTTTATTATTATTATCTCTATTATTATTATTATTATTATTACCCTTTTTGCATTTGATACCATAAATGGCGAATTGTAAAAATATCAGTTGTCAACACTAATAATGTGCGCGACAAAAAAATACTTTTTGTAGCTTTATATACGAAACTGTTATAAAATCAAACGTACGAGGACTTGTGTCAACCCTTTTGAAATTAAAATTACTTACTTACCTTTTGTCGTTGAACTCAAACCAACCAAAATAAAACTTGTAAAATCAATTGGAACAAATTTACTTACATACATAGTGTCATCATTACAAAGGGAATTCAAGGTGAGCACCAATCCCAACCAAACTCATATATAAAATAAAAGTTTCTAATACGTTTCTTTTATTTTCCCTTATCCTCGATAATTATAATCATCTCCCTTCGAGTGATTATAATTAAAGATATCCCTCTTTTAAAGTGGTCAAGGAATTTACTCATAGCTCCCTCTCCACCGCAACCAACCAAGGGATATTTCTTAATAATAATCCCAAGATTATTCACACGGAAAATTGCATTAGGTGGCCAAAAATCTTGGTTTACAATAGCATCAAAATGTTCTTCAGGTACTATATTTTTAAAAGACGATTTACTCCTGTGCTCAGAGTATTTGAATATAAAAACTGCAATTTCAATGTCGTAACCAATCCTGTTCATTACATAATGCTTAACTTTATCAGTAGTTGTATCAGATGAAAATCGAGCAGCAAATATAGTTTTTTTTTGGTGATTTTACCTTTAGAATAGGAACTACATTTATGGGCTTGAAGCCAGGTACTGTAAGATTTAAAGTACTAGGAGCAGAGACATTTTGACTTGGTAGACTTTTTGAAGGTAGCGATGAACATGAAATTGATGATAAAGATTGGAAATTTTTCTAATGAGATGATGAGGGATTGTCAGTAGACTGAGTGAAAAGATCGGAAGTTAGATGAAGTGGAACAAGATGGAGTAGGAGTAGAAAGCAAATTATCATCAATGATTTTAACAACATTAGCAGTAACTGGAGTTTTGTTGTTAGTGGAGAAATTTCTGTAATTGGTGTTTTTTTATTTATGGGAGAGTAAGATGGTTTTTTAGAGAGTTCATTAAACTTAGTAAACTTTTTTGTTATATTGATTAAATCATTATTTATATCATTTAACTGATCTCGACTATTTTTTAAAAATTAATAAAATTCGATATCAAAAGCAATGCATTTCTTGCAACACCAGCGGAGTCCCTTATCTCCACGCAGATTATCAGCGGTCGGGGGGGCTAAATCAACACATGATAAATAATGTCACAGAGCCAGCAAGAAACCATCGGATAATCAGATTTAACACGGCATTTTGGTTAAGAGCAAGACATATTGTAGGTGTTATTATTTATTTATTTCTATTATTTTTAATTTGAAATTTATTTGCTGGTGGTTCAGCTTGGTCTATATGCATTTCATTGTTGCTGTAACAAATCATCAGTAGACTTCAACCACACATTTTGAATAGTCACAAACCTCTGATCTTATGCAAACACTATTTGAAAATTCACAAATAATAATATTTTTTAAAATCACAAAAGAAAAATAAGCATAGTAGGCTTAGAAACTTATACAAAACCCAGCAAATAATTTATATTGTGATAAGAGTCATCTGGAAAGAAATATGTTAAGTACAACATACATTTTAGTGGACATGACGCCGTCTATTTTCTCAATAAATTTACATATTAAAGTCTGCTTAGCCAAAATACATAAATTAAAAGGATATTCCCAATGCGCATGCAAAGTTTCAATAGGGCAGATGGTGTTTTAATTTTTGGATTTTCCGATTGAGTACATAAATTACTACTTGTGTACAAAATGTGAACTCTCTATAGTATAATATTATGTAAAATATTTATGGGCCTTGCCCCGCCGACTTTTATATTTGCTAGTGTTCATGGGTGCTGCAAAGTTTGGTATTAAAAAGTTAATGAGAAATATATAGGTAGTAAATTTAAAACTGCTAAGCCGAAGTACATGAAAGAAAAACCTACTATTTATGAGTAAAATCACGGCTACTTTTCAAAATTTTTTTTTTATGCATGTTTTTTTATTTATTGTATCTTCATATATGAACTAACAATAAGTATTCAAATCTTAAATCTAACATATAATTAATAGTCCCGACCAATGTCAGACAAAACTAAGTGATAGTTGTAAATAATACATAAGTACTGATAATTAAAAAAAAAGTATTTTCAAGCAACTTCATTCGGAGTGTTTAATATAAGAGCCCTTGTATCTCTTTTTTTTAAGCAGATGTGTCCAGTAAAGTTCAAAATATTACGAGCAAGCGGATTAGGATGTGACTCGAGTTTTGTTAGATATTTGCCTGCGTATTTTCCAATTTCTTCAGTCACTAGTGGCATATTTAAATCACGATGTATATTTGAATTCTTAATGTACCATGGAGCAGATGTTATTAATCTTAAAATTTTGTTTTGTCTTCGTTGAATTCTCTCTACATTGGAAGCAGAAGCAGTGCCCCATAACTGGATACCGTAACACCATATTGGTTTTAAAAGCGACTTTTATATTAAAAGTTTGCAGTCTAGGCTGAGTGTTGAGTTTCTGCCAATCAGCCAATGTACCTGAGTTAATTTTAGTTTCATTTGAGTTAACTTATAGTCAATGTGATGTTTCCATGTAAGCCGTCGATCGAGGTGTATACCAAGATATTTCACATGTGAATGTTGAGGAACAACTTGATTATTAATTCGAATGGGAGAACAAGTATCTCTTCGTAAGGTAAATGTTACTTGAACACACTTTTGTTCATTTACCTTAATTCTCCATAAGTTTAACTATAGTTCCATCTGGCTAATGTGTTCCTGGAGTTTTCGGGATGCCTCATCAGGGTTTTCGTGCATACTAACGCAGGCTGTATCGCCGGCAAATGTAGAAGTGTGGATACTACTGCTCACAAGCATATCACAAGTATAAATCAAATATAAAAATGGCCCCAGTATACTCCCCTGTGGCACACCGGATGAGATAGTTTCAGGCATACTCATAAAGTGTCCTTCCACAACTATAAATTTTCGTGCAAGAATGTAACTTTCCAAAAGATTTAGAATGTTTATTGGTAAGTATGTCTTCAATTTCAAAATCAGGCCTTCATGCCACACTTTATCAAATGCCTGAGAAACATCTATAAACAGGGCAGAACAATACTTCTTTTCCTCATATGTTTTTCTGATGAATTGAACCAACCTATGCGTTTGCTTTTCAAAATAGGAAAATTTTATTTTGGATAAGTGCAATGTGTATGAAAAGTTTTAATAAAATATATCTTAATTTTGAGTTTTAAGTGCTTATTTCCACCACCTGGTAGCAACTTCTGGTTTTTCAAATTTTTATTAGTGATATCTGATCTTAATTTATTTTTGTATCAACTTTAAGCTCGCTAGTGCGAATTGGAGTTTTAACATCGTGGCCCCATATACCGGGTAAAACTTTTTTGTGTATAAAATTTCAGCTTTCCAGTGCGTATTATACCTTTAAATTTTATCAGCATTACCTCTTCCTCTATTTCTAACTCAAAATTTTGTTGTGAGCAGCGCTTATAAATCATGCTAATTTTCTTCTAAAATATGCTAGACCAAAGTAGATTAAACACAATGCTAACATATTATGGGAATAATCACGCCCACTTTTTAAGGTGATAGTTTAAAGTATTGTGCACGTGCAAAGCGTATTCAAGATTTCATTAAATTGGCTTGAATTAAAAGCTGTATATTAAGTTTTCAGTTCAAAATAATATTAGCGTGGCCCCACCTATTGTGATAACAGTTTTTGGGGTTTCAGATTTTTCTAGTTGGTTTCTCACCTAGACCTACTTGTATATCGAATTTCAGCTCATAAGTGCAAGTATTGATTTTTAATTTTTATGGGTGCAGCCCCGCCCCTGTAAAATTTCCAGGTTTTCAGATTTTTCTAGTTGATTTCTCACCTAGAACTACTTGTATATCAAATTTCATATCCCTAGCGCAACTTTTAATTATTATGGGCGTAACCCTGCCCACTTTTCCAAACTCAAAATTTTTTTCGGCCAGTGCTTAGTATTCGTGTCAAGTTTCGTTGAAAACGGATAATAATAATTACATAAATAGTATATCTAAATTTCACATTTAAAATCACATTTTTTATTTTATTTCTTACCTAGACCTAGCTCTATATCGAATTTCAGCTCAATAGCACACATTTTTATTTTTACGGGCGTAGCCCCGCCCTCCTGGCTAAAATGTTCGGGTTTTCAGATTTTTCTGGTTCATTGCTCACCTAGATCTTCTCGTGTACCACGAGAAGCTCTCTAGCAATAGCGGAAGTGCTTCATCAATTTGATGAGTGTGTCAGTGGTCAGTGAGTATGTCTTAAAATATGCACTTTTTGCACCTCTATATCTCCGGAACCTTTCATTGTAAAGCTTTCAAACTTCGCATATGAGGTTATATGCATTTATTCTAATTATGGTTTAAATATAATTTTACAATTGCAGGGAGCAAAGTTATGAGGGGGGTAAAAACAGCTCGAATGGCTTCCTGTAAATATACACACTGCGTGCATTGGCCAGAACTTGGCCTGGCGCACTACCGTGTGCCTAGATGCATACATGCTATCGCACATAAGAACGGTTTTTCAATCAAAAAAGCTTGTATTTTATTAACTCGATCTTTTTCTCTCTTTTTTATCACTGGGGAATTGGAAATCTATTGGAAAATACAAACGGTATTCGTAGAGCCTCAATGTTCAAACCATTTAAAACTCGATTAAGAGGAAAAAAAATCATTCTTGTAGGATTTTATACATTGTGGGCCTATTCAATAAATCAAATAATCAAAAGGATAATTCTGTCATTAATTTCATAGAAAATAACGGCATAATCTATATATTTTTGAGAATGAGAGTTCATATTACTGTAAAAAATTATATTGAAAACTAGTGTTAGTATAAAAATGGAAGGTTTTTTGTTTTCTAATTGCATTAGTTTTTAATCTGATTTCTTAAATTAAATTTTATATGGGTACAAGTAAGGGTTTTGTGTTTTTCAAATAATGGATTCAACTTTTCTATTAAAACTACATATCAATAAAATGTCTTAGTTCGTTTTTAATTATTTTATCCAGACAAACATTCCATTAAATACAACCTCCTTGTCACACTATTAAAAAAATTATTTTTACTTAATTGCACATCAGAGCGCTTTTTTAAATCAAGGCTGTATGAATATGTACTTTGCATACCGAGCTAAAAATTCAAAAAAGGTAATCAGGTTTGGAATTAAGCATTTTTGGTGCCTCACTTCCCTACTGGATTACCAACCTAATGATTTTAACAAGGCGTGAGACTAAAATAATCGATTCTTCAGAAGTACTTACTTTTTATTTGGCAATTTATTCTCGTAATCTATTAAATCGAAAAAAATCATTTTCCTCATTTAGAAACTTGTACATCAATTTTTAAATTTTAGGTAATGTGATTTGTAAGCGAGTAATAAAGTTTGGTAATCAGAAAAGTAAGGCATTATAGGCAAGTAGTGCTGATGGCAATGTGTAAATTTTTGCTGGGTACTGTATAGGGAATATTTAAATATACATGCATGAATATTTATGAATTTACATATATTATTATATATGTCCATAAGCCCTAATTTTTTGGATCCCAACCACATATGGGATATCCTATATGCTCCAGACATATTTTTTTAGCTGGGTTTAGTAATTTTTTATTTAAATTACCCACTTTTTTCTTGGTTTAAGTGCTCTTTGAAATTTAAAAGTTGACAACGCTCTTAAATAGTTTTCTAATTTTCCTGCTATGGTGACTTCGTCTATTTGTGAGAAAAATTTTTGGTTTTCCTTATACAAGCCTTGCGACCGTTGCTACAATACGTTGGGTTACCAAGTTGTGTGTCTTGCGCACAAACTATGCAACAACGTGTTCAACATTAGAGAACAACTTCATTTCCTAAATTTTTTTTTGGGATAAGCATGACATCGGGTACTATTTCGAGTATGGTATTGGAATATTTTTTTAGTAAAAAACAAATAAGAAGAATCTAAAAAGGACAGAAAAGAGAATGTGATTGAAGGAGTGGTTTATATAAATAGAAACGTATTTTAACAACAAACTTTTGAAAATATTAAACTGAAGTGAGCCAAAGGACTATAAAGGATTATAATGGCCTTTTTTCAAAAGTTCCGATGCATATACAAAAACGATTCCTCGCCGCAAACTTCTATGCAATTCAAAAAAATTACTTATTTCTGGAAAATTTTCCATTTTAGAAGCAAGTTTCAATTCGTGCGTGACATTTTTTATGTGACTTCAACAAAAATAAGAACAAAATGAACTGACACCACACGCAGTTGACCATACACAGAAGATCGCTGATTATGAAGGTTTAGTGGCCTTCGAAAACGGCTAGCTGTTCCTTTCAACTATAAGTTGTCAGAATATTTACAACTAATTTTTATGTTAATTGTTCATTAATAATTATCACATGTAATTTTGCTTACAAGGCAATACGAGCTTTAGCCTGTTCAATTCATAAAAAATTTAATGAAGTTGTACAGAAATCACGTAAATCTTACAACCTGTCTACACAACTTGACAAAAAAATCAAATCTTTCATATAACCGAGACACAACTTCATACGACGATCCCAAACACTTTACAATCTCATACACAACGTGCTCAGTTTGTATCAACGGTCGCAAGGTCTGTAGCCTTATTAACGAGTAAGATTTTAAGAGCTTATAAAATGTTAAATCCAGTGATTGAAAATTTTTTTTCCTCTAAAAGCACATCAAAATTTAAAAGAGCACTAAAAAGCGTAATTTTGAGATCTAATAATAGTCAAAGACCCTAACGTGAAAAACGAGTCAAACTCCAAACGACTGAAGTTTAATAATGTTTAATATTTTCTAAGTTATTCCATATTTAATAAAAATATCAGTTGAAAAACGCACGCTTTACACAAAATATATATACCAAGTTTTTATTACAGTAATTTTAAAAAATACACAAATTTTTTGAAAGTACTACTAAGTGATTTTTCTTAGTTTGGCAATAATGCTCAAAATTTGGCGTTTAGTGTCTTCAAAAAGCACTAAAATAATCCCAAAAGCACCAACTTGGCATCGCTGGTTAAATGCCTGTGCGTAGAAAGTTTCAACAACGAAAACGGCTAAAACAAAAAAAAACATTTTATTAAGCGGCTGTGTATTTGTGCATATTAGGGAAGCCAATCAGGATCAATTTTCTGGATCCCGGGATTTCCGGATCTAAAATTTTTTGGTGAAATAAATAATTTTTTTTAATAAATATTACTTTGTTAACACATTTTGTGCATTTTAAGATTTTAAGTTGATTAGTCACATTAGACGTTAAAAAATTAATACTGAAAATCATAACTAAATGTGAAAATTTGTTTTTGTTGTCAATATATGTAAATTTTTTCTATAATCTTAACCAAAACGAACATAATAACATAATGGTTTTTATATAAAAATTGCTAAGAAATCCCGAAATTGAAATCCTGGGATTGAATTTTACAAATCCCGGGAATCGGGATTTACCAAATTCCGGAAACTCCGGGATTCGGGATTTCCCTTTTGACATCTCTAGTTCATATACTTATGTCAGGGATAAGAAATCAGATTTACAAATTGTATTAATTTTCAAGAATTTTTTAATTTTTCAGTACGATTGTGCCAATTTCTTAATTTTTACTCTGTTTCATACTATTTTTTAATACTTGCTTCAAATTCACTAAAAACGTACGTAATATGTGTGAAAAATCTTTACAATTAACAAAAAGGTACTTTGAAACTTAATTATTATATTACACTGTTTGACAAATTTTAATGAAATCGAGGTACCTGGGAAGTATTACTATTTCTCTGGTAGGTATTTTCGACCATAAGAACAATCTGTATTTGAAATTTTCCTAACACTCCCAAAATTTTGAGTTACAGGTAAAACACCATCCAATTATAACTATCAATTTATAAATTTAAAATCGGTTGATATTCAAATTAGTTAGAGGTTGATAAGTGCTTACGGGTACGAAATGACGGTTTTTTACCCGTAACTCAAGATTTTTGGCGTTTTTGGAAAATTTTAAATACAGATTGTTGTTATATTCGACTATACCTATCAGAAAAATAGTAACACGTCACGGGCATTTTTGTTGTAATACCGTGTTAATAATTAATATTAATCTTTAATTTCAGAAGGTACACAAAAGACCATACTTTTTTGAGATCTGAATATAAAATTAACATTTAGGATATACTTTTCCATCCTTTGTTATGCCCTTCACCAAAAATGGTAAAGGGTATTCAATCGGTTAACCTGTTAATTACTACCCGATTAACTGATCGGTTAATTTAAAATTGACTTTATGCGATTAACGGTTAAACCGGTTAATTTCAGTCGATTAACCGATTAACCGACGTATCAAATTTTTCATATTTTATAGTATTACAACTTATTTCTTGTAAGAATAACACTGTGCTCGAATTTAAAACATTTCTTTGTAACAAGCCGGGGACCCAGTCGGTAAACCTAACTAGAGCCAATTGTGCTAACCAATTTCTTAGGTTAGCTGTTGTTTAAAAAATAATTAAGATTGAAAACTCGGTTAAAAAGACCAAAAAATCAAAAATTTTCCGAGTTTTCTACCATTTATCACCCCTTTTGTCGATATATATCGCATGTTGATGAACTTGCATCCTGAGAAAACTTTTTGCAAAAAAAAATTTAATTTTTTTTTCGAATTTTTTGCGTCAATTTTTGAATTTTTTTTAAATGTCTTTGGGACGCATGTTCATCCATAATATGTTCTTTTAATTGATATAAAAATGAATGAATAGTAGGAAATTGGGAAAAACCGCTGTTTTTAGGTGCTTTTAAAAAATTAGGTTTACCCACTAGGTCCCCCGCTTGTTACATTTTTGAACTAGCGTAGTGTAATTATTTGTTTCGTCTCATTTACAAAAGAAATTGTTATTCATTATTAAGGAATTATTAAGTTTTTATACAATTCTTTATTAAAAGCCAATAGTAATGTTGCCTACAATTTAATTAAGGATTATATTTAATGGGACACAGTACGAAAACGAAAGCTAAAAAATTCAAAAATCATCTTTTTTGCAGAATATTCGTCACTCAGCTCTGCCATTATGAGTCAGATGATGACCCGCCAACAGAAGGAACTATCGAGAGTAATACAAGAAATGTTCTAACAAAATTAACTGAATTAGTTAAAGATTAATTATGTGTGTTTTTGGTTTTACTAATAAACTCAAATTAATAATTATTTGTTGAAAACCGTTGAGTTATGGAAAATCCTTATTAATCGGTTAATACCGATTATTAACCGATTAAGCAAAAATCTCGATTATTTAATCGATCGATTAACCGATTAAAGCAAAACCCCAAAACAGTATGTTTCTCTCTTTGGTACGAAAATACGCCTTTCACAGTTGGAGATGAACTTAGAAGCGATATTTTCCTCTATCAATTCTTGAAATATTGGAAAATATTGTCTCTCTTACTTAATTATTTTATTTCTAATACCTTCGAGCAAAAGGTACACATGATGTCGTTTCTTAAAAACTTAATAATTTCTACATCAGCCAACGCTCGAAACTGGTTATTTATAGATAAAATATTTTTAGTGCAATTTTTGGCATGTAATATAATAGGAACAAAGATTGCAATAGTGTAAATTAATTAAATTCGTAATTCGGTAGTGCTGAAAAAAGTACACTTGTACCAACTATTCCATCCCTGACTTATGTATAGATTGTAATTTGCTTCGAAATTACTCCAGTTCAGGAACATCCTGCAACAGTAGTACTATTTCAAATGTTACACTTGATGGTTGTGAAAAACAATTAGTTTGTGTCATATTACAACATTTTGCTGAAATTAATTTACATACAAATGTACACATGATTGTAAATATTAAAAAAATATATAAAAAGTACAATTATCTTGAAGTATAGAAAAATAAAGGTCATGCGTATGTAATTACATACATACATATGCACATATATACATACATATGTATAAAGTATATAATAAGATTGGGAATATGTTGAGCAAATTGTTGCCTGTTTCCTGCAATTTATGCTAACCAAAAAGTGCAGACTAAACTACGAGTGTCTATTGTTGTGCCAGGTAAATAGAACTAAGTTATTAATAAAAAGGAGGATGCTGCATCATATAATTTTTATTTGTTACAAATAAAATGAGCCAAATTTATTAAAAATCATTCCATGAATTCTGAATCTATTCACATAGCATATGCACTCGTATTACAGCTTTTTTTAATTATTATTTATTTAAATTGAAAAAAAAATTAAAAAAGCTGTAATACGAATATATATGTATGCCACCACTTAATTGTGAATAAATTTAGAATTAATGGAATGATTATTAATACATTTTTCTCATTTTATTTATAACATATGAATGTATCACAATTAAAAATAAAATATAAACTTAAAATTGTAAGGATTCTTTTAAAAAACGATTTTTAAATTTTTTTGAAAAAAAATTTTTTTTAAATTTATTTTTTTTGAATAAAACTTTCCGAATCTCCCCCAAACTATAAGACTGTAAAAAAAATTAATAAAGACGTATTTAAAGGTCAGGTTGTTTTCTAGCCTTTGGTTTTTTTTGTTTGATCAAAGAACTGGTTCTCAAGTAAATGCAAATTATGTGAAGCAGCATCCTCTTTTTTCTTAATAACGGAAAATCTCGGGATACAGAGCCAATTAAAAAAAATAATTTAAGGGCATTGGAGCTCAGTATCATGTACATGAAAATTTACTATCAAAGTAGCGACCTTAAAAATCACCTTGACCTGTGTTATTGTTTGATTATGATTTTTAATGGGCTAAAGTTCGTATCGCTCTTTAAGCCAAATTACATGTGATAATTATTAATGAACAAATAACACTAAAGGTAGTTGTAAATATTCTGAATAGTACATAAGTGAACGGTACAACTAGCTGTTTTCAAAGCCCACTAAAACTTCATCACCAGCGTTCTTTTGTGTTTAACTTTTATGCCAATGGAATATTTGAATTGTTTTGATTCATCGTATTTCAATTTGCTGAAAGCGTTTTGTAATGAAAGCTTAAATTTACGATGTCTAAAGTTACAACAGTAATGCCATTGTTGTTTGTTTTTTTTATTAATTATGCACATGTGAGTTAATTTGCTTATTTTTGTTGTACTTAAGACAAAATTTTTTTGCTTTGTTACTATTAAGTATATTTTTTTCTAATTTTGGGCACAGGCCCATGGATATTAACTTTTTTATACATGTATTTATTCATTTAGTCTTTAAATATGAACTAACAATAAATAATCAAATCTTAAAGCTAAAATATAATTATTAGGTCCGACCAGTGTCGGACATAAGCTTAGTGATAGTTGTAAATAATACATAAGTAGTGATAGTCAAAAAGGAAAAATAAATGTATTTTCAGGCAGTTCTATCTGGAGTGTTGAGTAAAAGAGTCCTTGTGTCCCTTTTTTACGCGAATGTCTCAAGTAAACTTCAAAATATTACAAGCAAGCGGATTAGAATGTGACTCGAGTTTTAGTAAGTATTTGCCTGCGTATCTTGCAATTTCTTCAGTCACTAGTGGCATTTTTAAATCACGATGTAAACTTGAATTCTTAATGTACCATGGAGCAGATGTTATTAACCTTAAAATTTTGTTTGTCTTTCGTTGACTTCACTCTATATTGGAAGCTGAACCAGTGCCCCATAACTGGATGCCGTAACACCATATTGGCTTCAAAAGCGACTTGTATATTAAAAGTTTGCTGTCCACACTGAGTTTTGAATTTCTGCCAATGATCCAACGTATTTGATATAACTTAAATTTTATCTGATTAAGCTTAGAGTCAATATGGTGTTTCCATGTAAGCCGATGATCAAGGTGTGTACCAAAATATTTCACATGTGAATGTTGAAGAACAGTTTGACTATTGATTCTAATGGGAAGACAAGTACCTTTTTTTAAGGCAACTGTTATCTGTACGCTCTTATGTTTGTTTACTTTTATTCTTCATAAGTTTAACCATATCTCAAGCTGTGGTATATGTTCCTGAATAAATCTTGATGCCTCATGAGGGTTCTTATGCATAATAAGGCAGGCTGTATCATGCGCAAATGTAGAAGTGTGTATATTACACTTCTGCAGGCATATCACAAGTATAAATCAAATTTAAAAGTGGCCCCAGTGTACTCCCTTGTGGTACACCGGCTAAGATAGTTTCGGGCGTACTCATAAATTTTCCTTCCATAACAGAGAACTTACTGCCTAAAACATAACTTTCTAAACATTCTAATTTTTGGTATATATGTCTTTAATTTTAAGACTAGGCCATCATGCCAAACTTTATCAAATACTTGAAAAACATCAATAAACAAGGCAGAACAAAGCTTCTTTTCTTCAAAAGTTTTTCTTATAAATTGGACCAATCTATGCGTTTGTTCAATCGTGCTATGCTGACTTCTAAAACCAAATTGATGATCCAGTCTGCACATATTATTTATTAGAATAGGAGACAATTTCGTCTTGAGCAGCTTTTCGAAGAGTTTTGACATAGTTGACAGCAAACTTATTGGCCTATATGTAAGCTTTTCTAAGATCTTTGTCAGGTTTTGGAATTATTTTGACTTTGGCCAGCTTTCACTGTTATGGATAATACTCCAGTCGTAGTATAGCAATAAAAATAAATAGCAGGATTCTTGTTGCAATATGCGGCAAGTTCTTCATCATGTTTTTACTAATTCCATCAATACCTAGAGCTTTCTTTGGGTGGAGTTCAGCAATTACTTTTTGTAAATCACGCATCTTTCAGGGTCGAGGGTGTAGAGAATCTACACTCGGCAAATCAGCAAAACCAGTAATATGGATTTTAAACACTCAGCAAATATTATTTTGCGTATGGCTTCTTGCCCAACCTACGGCAGATGTGCGCAGAGGTGATTTATACTCAACGGTGTTTTCTTTAGTTCTTTCATATGCTGTTTTAGTCGTTTAGTGCACTCTTTAAATCTAGTTTTATTTTCAGGTGATCTGTGCTGTTGCCATTCTCTTCTAGCTCTTCTTTTTTTACGTACGAGACATTCATTGTTTGTAGAATAAATTCTGTTAAAACCAGTCTGTGGATGGTGGTAGTAGCATGTTCAGCAGCCTGTTTAATATTTTTGTTAAGATTGGCAATGTTAGATTCAATATCATCTGGTGTTCTTAGCTTAATTTTTTCCGTACAATTACCAAAATTTATCATCTTGACATA
Organism: Tachina fera; assembly: GCA_905220375.1. Taxonomy (NCBI): domain Eukaryota; kingdom Metazoa; phylum Arthropoda; class Insecta; order Diptera; family Tachinidae; genus Tachina; species Tachina fera. Next base: position 37,327,552 of record LR999966.1, on the reverse strand, counting down.
TAGGGAAGGTAAAGCACTTCTCAATGGGCTACAGATTGTAACGATCGTGGAAAAATGTTCGGATGAGAGATCTAGAGAAGCTTCGGCTTGAAATAAATCGCTAGAGATCGCTAGGCACTGTACGGGGACCTGATCACTTATGTGGCTCTTCAACTGTGATTTTTCGGTATAAGAGGTATTTTATGCTATAAATTGGGTGTCTCGTTTTTTTCAACTGCATATCATTCTGCTGCAGTTCAACACAAAAGATAGGGTGGGGGATCTTCTCCTTATTGATTATATTGGCAAAATTTTTACTTTAAATCCATGTATGATGAGTGCATCTTTTACTTCTTCGGGATTAACATAAGAGTCAATGCCCTTCAATACGATCTGCATACCTTTGGTACTCTTAAGCTGGTACGTATAAAAACTTGTTTAATTTTTTTTCCAATTCAGAAACCAATTGCGGAAATCTTTTTCGTCATAAATTTGAAATTTTGTTTCATCGATGTTGTCACGTTTTATTGAAACAATATGAAATTTATTCTCACCAATGACTGAGATTAATTTTTTGATAAGAGCGTTTGAATTTTTTTCTCTCAAATAAGTATATTGGTGATGGCTTGGAAGTTTTGTTCGGGGGTACATCAGGTTTATCGATGCATCTTGCAATATTTGAAATCGGGTTTGACGATTAGTAGAGGATGCGCTGTTATCCCTAGATATCTTTGGGCAGATGCAATTTTAGTAGATTTTGGGCTTCGTCCGCGCCTTATAAAAGTTATATATCTGTCCATTCCAACTTTGACCTTAAGTTTTGGGCTACTGTTGATAACTTGTTAAGTGATGAGTTAAATGTAGAAGTACTAGGCAACGATAATGTTAACGAATCACGTTTGCGGTTTTTCTTTTTGTTATTTCTATCTACTATGTAAAAAATATTAGCAAAGCAAATACGGCTAGGTAATGTATTGAAATCAGTATGTATGTACGTATTAGGAATAATATGTACTAGTATTTTTGTATAATTTCTTTTTAGTTTTTTAGGTATGTAAAGTTCTGCTAATCGACCGATTACTATTTAGGTACAACGAGAACTGAGGCTATTAGTTTAAGTTAATTTTTAATTATTATTGTTCCAGCTTCATTTGTTTCTATATTTATGATTTTGAACGGGCTAAGGTTTCCATCGCTTTTTAAGCCAAATTGCATGAATGACCAAATAACACTAAAGTTAATTGTAAATATTCTGACTAATACATAGTTGAAAGGAACAACTAGCTGCTTTCGAAGGCCACTAAACACAAAACAACGCTCATGATGAATGTTTAGTGGCCTTCGAAAACAGCTGGTTTTTCCGTTCAACTATGTGTTACCCCGAAAGAATTTAGCTTCATAAATCCAACAAAACAATTTAATTAGATTTTTTCACATATCTAATAATAATTTTACAAATCCAATGAAAATATCACCAATATTATGAAAGAATTTCATTGGAATTGCTTCTTTGGTATTCTAGTTTCGTAACAATATTTCATTGGATTTATGACAAAAATATTTTACAATTATTAAGAAACCCCTTTATATTTAAGAAACATTTACAGTTGTTGCTTATTGATTATAGCTATGAAATGTATTCGTTGTCCCAATGAAAATATCATTGTAGTCATGAAAGTCTGATAAATTAAAGTTATTTAAACAGTTGTCAACAAAAGCTTGCATCAAAGGTAGTTCTGTATGATAAATCTTGTACTCTTTGTATGCTTATTTACACATGCAGTTTCAATTAAGTTATTTCGTTGTTATAATAAAGTTATAAAATTGTTTTTGTGAAGTTATTTCATTGTTTTAATGAAATTATTTCCTTGGAAATTATCTTCTTGTTTTAATGAAACTATTTCGTGGTTTTAATGAAATTATTTCGTCGTGTTAATGAAATTATTTCGTTGTTTCGATGAAGTTCTTTCATTGCATTGATGACACTCTTTAATACATTTGACGTAGTTTCATTAAAATAATTTTAACGAAACTGGTTTCATTAATCCAACGAAGCGTGACTTTGGTTGAAGTTTAATGAATGTTTACATGGGATTAATGTCAAAATTCATAGAACTTATAGAAAAAAATTCTTTCAGTGTAGTCAAACTAATAGCCATGGGCCTGTGGCAAAAATTAAAAAAAAAATATACTCAATAGTAACAAACCCAAAAAGTTTGTCTTAAGTAGAACAAAAATAGCCAAATTAACTAAGATGTGCATAATAATTAGCAAAGAACAAACGACAATAGTAAGACTGTTGTAAGCTTAGAGATGGTAAATTTTAGCTTTCATTACAAAACGGTTTCAGCAAATTGAAATACGACGAATCAAAACAATTCACATTTCGGAGCTTGCTTATAATAAAGTCCATATCCAGATTTATAGTGTTTAAGATATAACCCTTTTTCCATAACAATTGATTCCATATGTCTATTATGTCGAGTAGCTTCTGCTAGTTGTTCTTTTCAATTTTTTATATCATCGTTAATAATAGCTGATCCACCACTAACTAAGCCTCCAAGTGCTGACAAAGCTGTAAGGATTGAAATTAATGGAAGAAATCCACCGAGTTTGGGCATTGGTATAACTCTCGGTACAATTATATTAACCCTCTTCTTCCCTTTGAAGTTCGAAGTAATGGATTTTAGTGCAATTTTTACAGCAGCGTTAAAATTGTCTAGTTTTGCATTTCCCAATAGTTTTAGCGTATTTTTAACAGCTGTTGAAAATAATTTTCTATCACATATTTTTTTGATTTCACGCTTTTCTTCTTTTACCTTATAGATTTATGCATTTTGGCATCATTCATACTTAATCCTAATTTAACTTTTGATTTCATACCGTGAACCAAACGTGAGCTCGTTGTTTAAAACCTTTATCTCTAGATTTGACTTGTTGGTAAGGTTTTTCAAATAAAATTTTATCTGCTTTATGTCTCTTATTAATATCGTTTGTTTGTGAATATGCAATATCGTGTTCCCGACAAGCTGCATCTAATGAATTTATTCCCTTATCGCCTCTTGCTAAACGTTTTTCAAGTTTTATTGCAGGTCCACAAAACTGATAACTAGGTATATGTAATTCAACAGGTAATTTGTTTATTAAGTTGTTTACTAATCCACTACCAATTTTATACTGATTATCTTTAACTCCCTTTTTATAGTTTATTACCATTTTTTTTATTAATTATATAATACATGTAATATGATTGAAACTATAAACTTAAATGCTGATTTTTCGTTATATAATAAGAAATGTATATCAAAACCAGAAGTACAGCAAGCTAAGCAAATTGCAGTAAGAAATGTGGATGAAGTACAAGAAAACAAGCCGAAAATTAAACACAGTATACTTTTACCAAATTCAATACGAGAATTAATTGTAGGTCCTTCAAATTTCGGCAAAACTAATGTCATGATTAGTCTAATAGAAAGCCCCAACGGTTAAAGTTTTAAAAAAATTTACATATATTCAAAATCTTTGTATCAACCAAAATACTGTTGTCTGAAGGAATTGATAGACCCAATAAAAGGAATAAATATTTTTACATTTGCGGAAAACGAGAAAGTTCTAAGTCCGACAACAGTAAAGTCACATTCTATCATAATATTTGATGATGTTATTTGTGGAAAACAAGACACTATAAGAGATTACTTTTGTATGGGTTGACATAAGAATATAGATTGTTTTTATTTATGTCAAACATACACAAAAATTCCCAAACATCTTATACGTAATAATGCGAATATGATTATAATATTGTTACGTAAAAAAATATTCCTACAGGGTTAATGCAAAGAACTATCTAGACGTATTTAACTAAAGCAGTAAGCGTACACACATATTCACGTGCAAGCACTTTAGCAACAACAATTTTGTACAAAGCTACAGACATACACGTATACAAATAAAAGTGCGAGCACTTATGGTAACCACCCTGTACTACCTGTACTATGGTAGCACACTGCACTACCAACATACAAGTCGTTACTTTGAAAATTCAAAAAAACTAACGGCCAATCGAATCACCTACAAACATCTAGAAACGGCGACAAGAATTTTCCCGATTATTCTAGAAGACTGTTTGAACATCTGGCTACCAATAAACAAACACGCCTAAACAGCCATATCATTTGAGCGGAAATAGTTTCTTCCAGTTGGTCTTTACTAAGTACATACATGCATGCATGTTGCTATGCCGTCTATTTGCGAATATTCTATATCCGGTTTTGTAGTATAAAAAGAGTTGCCGTAGAAGAGAAGTATTAATTGGAATTTAGTGGAGTGAGCATCGTTGAAAGTAAAAGACATCGTGCCGTGGATAATAACCTTCAGAAGTAAATAAGAAAAGACAAGTTGTAATGTGTTTAGTCAAGAATAAAAGCAAGTTCAGTGGCAAATAAGAAAATCGTGTTGTTATTTATTTTTATTTTTGAGCAATCAAAAGAACTCACACGCTTAATAAAATTTGAACGTAACAATATTTAAACAGGATGAAATAAATTTGCAACATATATATAATGATCATGTAATTGGCGATATGTCATTTAAAGAATTTACAAATATATGCAGTGAATGTTGGAAACATTAATATGGCTTTCTTGTTATCAACAAAGATGATTTGATAAATAAAGGATTATATAGAAAAGATTTGATGACATATTGCAATCAGACATAAAGCAGATCATTAGCAGATAAAAAGCAAATGCTTAAGCAGATATCAAGCAGATCATTATTAAATATAAAAACAAATTTCAAACACATATAAATACAAGAAGTATGTATAATAAATTGTTAAGAAATAATGGTGAGACTAGAGAAGTATTGAAAGCAAAATAAAAAAATCTCAAAGTGAATAATATGGAACGAGTTAATATTTTAGAAGATACATTTAAAACTAAAACAAAGCCTTTAAATGCGATAATTGATAAAATAATGAATATCAACATGATGATATATTGAATGATACATCTAAGTCTATAACCAAACCTTAAAAATAAATATTAAAAAAAGATGATGGTTATAACTCAGATGATTATCAATCTAATGATAACATAACAGATCCACAACTTCTACCACTACAATCGGACGATAGTTCGAACAATTTTGATGATGCAATAGATTATAACCAAGGTACTGAAACTGGTTTGAAAAAATATTCATTAGCTGAAAATATAGAACTGCTCTTAAATAATAAAACAATAGAAACAATTTATGGTTTCAACATAGATGAAAGTAGAAATTGGCGATATGCAAGTAATGAATAAAATTTTAATGCTGATAATTCTAATAAAATAGGGAATTCAATATGGAAAATGACTCCAGGATTATTTGAATTAGTTTTTCATTCAAAGACCTTACATTATAATAAAAATGATTTAAAAAAATACAAGGAAATTCTAATAAGTACCAATGCTCACAAACGTCAATATCAATCAAAAAGTCAAATTAAAGGTACTCGAGCGTATAAATTTATTCGTGTAATAAAAGATTTATTTAATACTAAACCAAATATTCTAACAAAATGTAGCGGATTCGTTAAAGACTATTGATAATCGAAAATCTAGTTATATATATATATTGAAATTACTCAAATGAATTAGTTGACAGATTACGTTTACTTATTTCATCAGAAAGTGTTGGACATAATAATCGCAATAACGAAATAATTTCCATCATTGAAGAATTGAAAGAAGGTGATATAATATATTAAACTAAAAATGAGTTATATAAATAAGTTTGGAGAAACTTCTTTCCGACATAATCTAAATGAGTCAAATTAAAATTATACAAAAATAATTTTCAATTGAATAACATATCAAGAGATATTGAGAAATTGGATAATATGATTAAAACCATTAACGAACAACGTGAAGAACTTAAAAACAATAATAATTCTCAACTAAACATTATCAAAAGGGATGTTAAAGTATTGCAAGAATTAATTATAAATGGAATCAATGAAAATGAAGGTATTGAAAAAGTACTGAGGAATCAAATAAATTATGCAAATGAAAACTCTTCAAAGAATATCGAAGAAAGATTCAATACACTTGAGGATTTTATATTTAAATTTATAAAGCGAAATGACGCAAATGTTGAGGTGAAAAAACAAAAACTTAAATATCCGAATTAAAGGATAAAAATTTTATATAAATATATATAAATGTTTAATAGTAAGTGATCTTATTTAAAAATGAGAAATAGTTGATGAACTTCATAAGCAAGTGCGAACAAATTTTAAAAGAAGACGGGTTATCATAAAAGGAATCGATGATTTATGGCAAGCGGTTTTGGTTGAGATGGGAAACTACGCAGCATATAACAACGGCCACCGTTATCTCTTAACAGTAATAGATTCTTTTTCAAAAAAAGCTTGGGCTATAGCAGTTAAAATAAAACTGCACTCAACATAACGAACGCTATGAAAAACATTTTCCTAAAAGCAATCGTAAGCCAAAAAAATTACAAACAGATGATGGTAAGGAGTTCTTCAATAACCAGTTCCGTCACTTAATGCAATTGAACCAAATCAATCACTATCAACATATACTGTTCTGAAAGCATCCATCATAGAAAGATTTAAAAGAACTTTTAAAGCAATGATATGGAAGGAGTTCAGTTATCAAGGAACATATAAATGGTTAAACGATTATAAGGGCCTTGTAGAAAAATATAATAATACTTATCACAGAACAATAAAAATTTCTTTCAAGTAAATTCATTAAATGAAAAGTTTTTATTGGATACAGCTTATAACAATTTAAAAGTATTTACAAGACCAAAGTTCAAAGTGAATGATAATGTTAGAATAAGTAAATACAAAGATATATTTGAAAAAGGTTATACACCAAATGGGACTACTGAAGTATTTACGGTTAAAAGTATAAAAGATACTAATACCAATACATATATTATATATATATATATTAAAAGACTATCATGGAAAGGAAATTAAAGGTGGGTTTTGTGAACCTGAATTAATTACAACTCGATTTCCAGACACTTATTTGGTTGAAAAGGGCTTGAAAGGAAAATGGAATACAATTTTTTTTAAATGGCTTGGTTTTTCTTCAGAATATAATTCTTGGATTAATATAAATAGTGAATAATAATAAAAACTGTGAAAAATTTTAGAATTAATAGTATCATTCAAGCACCACTAAAATGTCAATTACATTAACTTTAAACGGAAACTCTTCGCATCTTGTCGCAAACTATTTTCCACGAATTGAACTAAATGAAAATTATGTTTGCGGCTTAATAAGCTTTGATACATGTCATTCAATTCCAAATGTAGATGTTGAAAACAATTTATTTCATATTGGAAATCATGAAATAAAAGTTCCAGTTGGGTCATATGAATTAACTGACATAGCTGAACTACTAAAAATTAAATATCATGATATGAATCCAACCGATTCTCTTGATGTACGAGCAAATTATAATACACTAGAAACATGTATAAAAAGCACTTCCGATTCAATTTATTTTAATAAAGAATTCTCAATTGAATCATTATTAGACTTTAGTACAAAAGTACTAGCACCTGAAATAGAACATTACACCGATAAAACGATAGATACTACCTAGATTAATACAGTAATCGTTGAATGCAATATTGTATGCGGTTCGTATATAAACAACATATCTACACATATTTTACATCAGTTTTCGCTTAACGTTACTCCTGGATATAAAATAACAGAGACTCAAAGCACTGTAATATATTTACCTGTAAATTCAAGAACAATAAATAATCTAATTTTGAAAGTTGTTGACCAAGACGGAAACTTAATAAACTTTCGCGGTGAAAAAACTACAATACGATTGCATTTAAAGCCTATTAAAGAATGATAATATACAACAAAAGTGATTACCATCAGCCGAAGACGAATGTGAAAATTCATCAAACTTTTGAGAAAAATTAAAACTAAAATATTATACATATAAAAAACATCGATAGTCTGATAAAGCTAACGTTTTAAATACAACTAATCAGGATTTTTTAAGAAATTTAGGATTTAAATTAAAATATTAAAATTATTTACGTAGTTACAACCAAAGAAAAGAAACAAATGAGTATTATAATTAATATATTGCAAAAGCCTCAACTGGACAATTCAATTATCAAGAAAGAGTACTAAATTTACACATCATATCTACACTCGTTTAAAAATAATGATGAAATTCGTATATCAATTCAAAATCAAAATTTGTATGTTTTACCTAGTGATAGTTTTCTATATATCGAACGTCTTGCTACAAAAGAGTATTCAACAGTTTCTATATCCAA